>VYZP01032679.1:0-52450 GCA_013400635.1 Hypocryptadius cinnamomeus
CCATTCCCTGGGGAGCCTGGGCAGTGCCCCCTCTGGGGGAAGAACGTTTCCCTCATGTCCAGCCTGACACAGACATGAGGACACCCCAGTTTTCTGCCCTGGGAGGTGACAGCAGCTTTGGGACATTGCTGCTTTTCCTTTGGCTTGCAGCAAGGACATCCCTAGAAATTCCTGCTTGCAAAGAGGGAAGTTAAACAGTGAAAGCACAGAAATTTCTACTTTATCCAAGCATCTCTCATCCCCAGAGGGCAATTTCAGTGCCAGTGGCCCTGGCCCCATCACTGCAGCAGTTTCCCCCACCCCCAGCACTGATGGGATGCTAACAGGGGCTCCCAGGGACAGAGGGACCTTTAACTGCCTGGCTGCTGCACAGACCCATGGATGGCTGCCTTGCTGGGTACGGCTCTGAAGGCAGCCTGCAGCACTGGCTGTGGCTCTCTCCAGCAAGGCTGCGAATGCTGAGCAGCACAGGGGGTCCTTGTTTCCCACTCACTCACTCCCAGGGCATGGAAAGGTGCTCGTGCCTGGGAAGGCATGTGCTTTGGGAATCACAGAGTAAACTGGGCTGGAGAGCCCCACAAGGATCATGGTGTCCAACTCCTGAAGGGAAGGGAATGCCATGGACCCTCGGAGCATCCTGCCCTCCCTGCAGAGGACCACACCAGGATGTGGGAGGCAAGGCCACCTCTGCTGCTGGCACCAAGCTTCCAGCCCTCCTGTCCTGGGGCAGCTCAGCAGGGAAAAGCATCCCATGGCTCAGGGAAAGCCTTTGGCCAAATGTGCAGGAGGGGCGGCACAGGGGCTCCCTGTTCCTTCATGTCTCACTGCCTCTCTCTGACCAAATGTTTAATTAATCCAGTGCGAGCTGGGCAGGCTCCCACCAACCCCCCTGCATCCCAAACTGCCCTGGCCTTCAGAGTCCACCCCAGGCTCCTCCTGGAAACAGCTCTGAGCAAGCAGCTCCCTCCTGCAATAAAAGTTCCTAAAATGGCACCTTCAGCCCATGCTGAGGGCTCTGAGGAAGGAAGGATTCTTCTCGCCCCCTCTGCCTGGCCCTGTTTCTGCTGGCAGCAAGGATCCCTGAACTCCAGCGAGGCATTTTTAAAGGCTGATGGAAGCCAGGCAGCCCCGGCTGTCAGGATCTGCCAGGAGCCTTAAATCCCCAGCCTTATCTCCCACTGGCTCCTTTCTCCCTGCGGGGCCAGGGCTGGGGGTTGGCTCTGCAGCTTCTCTGCTGCTGCAGGACCCAGGGCCGGTCCCCTTGGCCACATCCTGCCTCCTGCTCCCCTCTGTAGGTTTGGGGGTCCCTCTCCATGCTTTTGGGATTCCTCCTCCATGCTCTTGGGGTCCCAGCCCCACAGCCCTCCCTGCTCCCTAATCACCCCACAGACCCTACGTGGGTGCCCTGGCCCCACAGCACAGTGCTGCTCCCACTCTGACCCCACATAAAATGAGTCCCACAGACATGTTCTTATGGAGAGTAAGGAAAACAATGTCCTGGGCCAAGCCAGGAGGAGCACGGCCAGGACACTGGGGGAGGTGTTTTCCTTTCCCTTGCCAGGCACTGGGGATGCTGCCATGGTTAGGCTAGGGTTGCCCAATTCAGGGGTGATATGGAGAAGCAGGAGAGCCCAGTGGAGAGTCACCAAGATGGTCATCCCTGGGGCACAGGGCATAGGAGAGGTGGGAAGAGCTGGATGGGGTAACTGGGGATCCTGGGGTAAGGGAGGATCTAAGTGCACCTGCTGAAGATAGGCTCAAACACTTCTCAGGGTGCCACACTCTGCCACACAGGACAAGGACCACAAGTTCAGACAGGACATTATGAGAAGCTACCTCTCCAAAAGATGGTGCTGACCTGGGAGAGGGGTAGTAGAGTTCTGTCTTTGGGGTAGATCAAGCAGAATTCCATGGCTGCCTTGAGCTCATGCTGGTGGCACCCCCAGTGCAAATGGACATTGGACATGAGACCCCAGACCCTCCCTGACCAGCACTTCTGGCTCTCTGCTGTCCGTGGTGTGTGGGGTATTTCATGGAATCATGGAATGGCAGGAGGGTTTGGGTTCTAAGGGACCTTACAGCTCATCTCAGGTTCAATTATTTTCCACTATCCCAGGTTGCTCCAAGCCCTGTTGGCCTTGGACATTGACAGGGATGAGGCAGCCACAGCTCCTATGGGCACCCTGTACCAGGGCCTCCCCACCCTCACAGGGAAGAATTCCTTCCCAATATCCCATCTAAATGTACTCTAATGTACTCTGTTCCAGTTTAAAGCCATTTATGATGTTCTGTGCAGAACTATTATGTCTAACCAACTCTGAATTTTCCCCTTTTTCCTTTCATCAACCCTACCCTACGTGAAAGATCAGGTGGGTGCTGCAATGACATTGTTACTTTTCCCATATTCTGCTCCATTCTGTCCCTTGCACCTTGATCATTGTTTTATATTCTGCATCTAAACAGGCATCACTTTGTCTCACTTGTAAATTTGTCCCTCCTCTGCTTGTTCCTGTCCCCTGTCCCTCACCCAGTGGGGTTTGTCCTCTTAGTGAAAGGGTGGCCTTTGACAACCCAAAGCAGCAACACAGCCTTTGGATCCACTTCCAGCTCCCCCCTGGTGTCCCCAGCCTGCAGAGGGCTGCAGGGAAGGAGTCAGTTGGGCCTTGAGGAGGCAGGTGGTGACACCCGAGCCCTTTGGCTCCTGGAGCTGCTGCTAGCTGGGAAAGAGCGAGGAGCTGGCACCTGTAGGTGCAGCTCTCTGCCCTCTCCCTTCCCGGGGCCACACAGGTCTCCTGTTTCCTTAGGGATAAATTTAATTAGCAGCCTGCACTGTTACCTCATCCTCAGATAAGCAATTAATGCCACTGCCAGGTGCTGTCACTGCCAACAGCTCTGACAGCATTTGGAGAGCAGGGGAGGGAAATACAGGAGGGAAAACAGGGTTAAATGAGATTAACTGGAGGGGAACCTCCATGATGTGGATTACAGAATTGTCAATAAAGGGAATGGTCCCAATGCAAATGTTCCTGTTTAACCTCATCATTCTCCATGGGATGGGAATGGAAGCAAGACAGCACAGGCTGCAAAAGCATCCTCCTGCCTTATAGGCACGTCCCCAGTGACTGGGCCAAAACCCTGCACCTCACCAGCAGCTCCAGGAGATCACCTGTCCCATCACCTGCCCACTGCTGCTCTGGCCTCACAGCTGGAGGTGCCAGCACTCCAACCCCACACTCCCTGCAATGGTGCTCCCCACCAGCCACCTCAGCTGCCCCCAGCTCCATCCCGGGCTCCCTCAGACACAACTCCCTCAAAAGTGCCCTGCCAAGGACTTCTACCTATGCCCTGCCTGTCCACAGCTCACGGTGCTTTAGGAGCTCACATCTTGTTCTCAGCATCCTCTCCTGTGTGCCTCAGTCCCCAGGAAGAGGGGCAGTGCTGGGAGAGCGTGGGGCTGGGGTGTCACAGAGCTTTGGAGAGGACAGGGCAGGGCAGAGTGATGCCCTGCTCTGGGAGCTCCCCAAAACTGACCACATTGGAAGGTCTTGCAAGGGGAAATACACCCTGACCTCTGGCCAGGCCGTCCTCGACCCAAAGCTCCACAGACCCAAGGATCAAAGATCCAGCCTTTGGACACCATGGGACAAACCAATAGTGCTCATGACACACCAAATCCAGGCAGGTCCTGTTCCCTGCTCTCCTGAGAGCATCCCCAGCCTTGGGCAGGACCAGCCTCACCCCAGCCCTGGCAGCTCTCTCCCAGTGCTGTGCTCCAGCAGCAGAGCTGAGCTCCCACCTGGGAGAGGCTTTCTACCAGGGGCTTCCCAACAAATTCCCCCTGCAGGTTCCCAGGGTTCACAAGGTCACCTCCCTTCCAGCACTGCTCCCAAGTTCAGGCATCTGGTGATCCCAGCACACCTGTGGGCAGCACACCTGCGAGTCCCCTGGCCTGCTGGGGGGAGGGCACATCCATCAGAGCTGATGGGATTCGCTGTCAGAGAGAAACGCCTGGAATTTCTTACCTGCCCCTCAGCCTGCTTCAGCCTCCCCAGCCTGTCACAGTTCTTAAAGAGAAATGTAAAGTTTTCTGTCCCTGCCTGAGCGTGTGGGACTGGGATGTTGCCAACATCCTCAGAGTGCAGATGGAGAAGACCATAATCCAGCATTTATCCTGTCAGGGCCATCCACACACAAGGAGAGAGGACTTCCCTGTCCCTGCTTGGAGTCAGTCTCCTCTCCCAGGAAACAAGCTAAAGAAAAAGAGGAAACAGCTTCAAATTGTACCAGAGGAGGTTTAGATTGAATATTAAAGAAAATTTTGTCATGGAAAGTATGGTCAGCTATTGGCACAGGCTGCCTAATGCAGTGGTGGAGTCACCATCCTTGGAAGTGCTCAAAAAACACAGGAGTGTGGCAGCTGGGGACATGGGTTAGTGGTGGGTTAATGGTTGGATTCAATCCTAGAGAGCTTTTCCAGCCTGAATGATTTCCTGNTCCAGAGCCAGGCTGGGAGAGCTGAGGGGTTCACCTGGAAAACAGAAGGCTCCAGGGAGAGCTCAGAGCCCCTTCCTAAAGGGGCTAAAAGTAGCTAAAAGTGGCTAAGTGGGCTCCAGGAGAGCTGGAGAGGGACTGGGGACAAGGGATGGAGGGACAGGACACAGGGAATGGCTCCCACTGCCAGAGGGCAGGGATGGATGGGATATTGGGGAGGAGTTGTTCCCTGTGAGGGTGGGCAGGTCCTGGCACAGGGTGCCCAGAGCAGCTGTGGCTGCCCCTGGATCCCTGGCAGTGCCCAAGGCCAGGCTGGATGGGGCTTGGAGCAGCCTGGGACAGTGGAAGGTGTCCCTGCCCATGGTGGAGGTGGAATGGGATGGGCTTTAAGGTCCCTTCCAACCAAACCATTCTGGGAGTCTACAATTTTATATTCTTATTTTAAACATGCTGCTCAGGCCAGCAGCACGTCCCTTTTCTCTTGATGTAAACACTGAAGCACTGCAGACTCACACAGAGACTATTCTGAGCCAGCTCTCTCCAAGAGGTCCCCTGAAGAATTCAGGACCTTCATATTTTGTTACTTTGTTTGGTCTTGTTTAATTGTTTCCCAAAGCTTCTGCCTGGGAGAGCTGTGCCTCGGGAGGGAGGCGATGTTAACCATCACAGGAACACTTCCCAAGGACTGAACTCAGAGAAAGGAATAAACCAAGCAGGCAAGTGGTGACATCAAAGTTGCACTGATGGAAAACCCCTAATCCTATAAACCCTTCCAGCTTTAATTGGTGTTAAAACAAAGATAATCTTATCTCAGCCCTATAAAAGAAGGGATAGGAGGTTCTTTCTAAAAGCCTCTCTAAAAGCCCTCGTAAACTTGACAAACATTCCATGGTTCCAGCCCAAGGAGAACAACTTTAATCCTAAAGGAAACAGGAAAGCAAAAAGGGAGCTTTTCCTGGACAAGAGCCCTTCAAGTGCCCCCAGCCCTCTTGGTCCTGGTGCCAATCTGGAGTCACATCCCCGGCACTGTGGGGCTGCTGGGGACAAGGCACAGAGCCCAGAACCAGACCCAGAGCGAGGGCAGCAGAGCAGGCACAGGCCAGGCAGTGTCTGCAGACTCCCAGGTGTGAGCAGAGCCAGGATCAGACCTGGGACAGATTTGTGCCTCCCCCTCCAGGGACTCCAAGTGCATCTGGGGCTGCTCACTGTTTGCTGCTGTCTCATCTCCACTCTCTTGTCTCAGATGTTGGAGGAGCAGTTTCAGAGCCTGAGATCTCTGAAGGAATCCCCACCTGACCCAGCAGCCTCAATCCAGGGTGCAGCCAATGGCACTATTCCCAAACTGCTCTGCCTTGACTTCCCCCAGCACCAGCAGCCCTCACACTCCACACTCCCCTCCCCATCTCCAGCAGTGCCCTGCAGACCCCCTCTAGATGCCCTTCCCAGGGCACAACAGCTTTTCCAGGTGGAGCTAGGGATGGCCAGGAACCCTTGGAATGGAAGTGGGCATGTTTAACCATCACATTTTAATGCTCCTTAGCACTCAGTTGGGACAAGTTCAAAGTGCCAGTTGGTTTGATGCCAGCAGCCACTTTCCAGATGACAACACTGCTCTGTGTCAGCCCTCGGTGCTGAGTGGAACTGGCAGAAGAGTGATTAAAAATGTGCATTATGATGGGTTAAGTCACTGGGAGAGCTCACAGAACCTTTCCCTCCTGGCCTTCAGTGAGTAGAAAAGCTGTGGGGAGGCAGCACAGCCTGGGAAGGGCACACACTGTCCACCTGTGCTTCCCAAAATGCCCCAAAGGAGACCTTTGAAAGGCAAAACCCAAAGAGAACCAACCTTCCTCCAAAAAAAGCTCCCAAGCGCAGTGGCAATGAAGAGCTGTTCCAGTTTGGGCTCCCCAGTACAAGAAAGGACTCCAGGGAAGACCACCAGGCTGCTGGAGCACATGGTGGGCAAGGAGAGGCTAAGGATGGATGTGAGCCTGGAAAAGAGAAGGCAAAGGAGAGACCTTGCTGCTGCCTGCAGGGTGTAAGGAAGGGGGAGCCAGACCTCAGAAGGGGGGCAAGACTCTAGCTGGCACGTGGAAAATTCCAGCTTGACACAAGAATGTTTTTCACCATGAGGGAGGTCAAGTACTGGAAGAAGGGACCAGAAGCACAGAGATCCACATCCCCAGAGACAGTCACAGCCACTCCCTGGGCACTGAGCTGCTTTTCTGTCACTCCAGCTGCCTACAACCAACTGAGCTTCCACTTCTCAAGGTCCAGGAATTGTTTGTAGGAGCAGACTGGGAAAAAATTCACTTTTCCCTTTGCTAAAGCAATCCCAGTTGAAGAGAGGTCCCTTCCCCACAGCGGAGCCCCTCGGTGCTGTCACCACCATGGCTCAGGGACTGCAGTGCCAGCCTGCAACTCCAGCTCTGCTCCACAGCTCCATCTGGCCCTGCCACCTCGGATTCCCTCACGTCCCAACAGCCACACTTGTGGTGCTCAGACATTTTCAGGGCTTCCCCAGCAACCTGAGCTGCAGCAGCTCCATCGGGCAGTGAGCTGAAACTGGAACACTGTGTTTGCTCTTGCAAAGTGAACTGCAAGGATTACCCAAAATCGCTGTGTCTGCAGGCACCTGATCTGCCAAAAAAGCTGGGGCTCCACTGAAACAGGCCCCTCATGGCTGGGATCATTAAGGTTGGAAAAGCCTTCTGAGATCCTTGAGTCCAAGTGTCAAGCCAGCGCTGCCAGGGCCACCACCAAGTGCCACATCCACAGATTCACTGAACAATTCCAGGGATTGGTGATTCCACCACTACCTTGGGTAGCCTGTGCCAATGTCTGATCACCCTTTCTGTCAAGAAATTTTCCCTAATATCCAATGTCAACCTCCCCTGGCACAGCTTGAGGCCATTTCCCCTTGTTCTGTCCCTGTTCCCTGGGAGCAGAGCGCGACCCCCACCTGGCTGTCCCCTCCTGTCAGGGAGTTGTGCAGAATGAGGAGATCCCCCCTGAGCCTCCTTTTCTCCAGGTTGAGCCCTGCCAGCTCCCTCAGCCTCTCCTCATGAGACTTGTGCTCCAACCCCTTGACCAAGGAAGTCCATGGAAGGAAGACAAATTGCTGTAATCAGCACATGAATTTTTGACAGAAAACAGGAAATACATTGTGGGGCTGTGCAATGAAGTCTGAGAAAACCACTGTCACCTGCAACTCTTCCCAAAGAGCAGCTTGAACCATCCTGCACATGAAAACCACCAGTGTGTCCATGTCAAGATCACCCTGTGCCAGGGACGTGCATGTAAGGAAAGCTAAAGCAGGGATTTTAGACATTATTTCCTAGGAAATCTTTTATAAAGCCTCCCTGTGTTGCATGAGTGTAATGACTGCCACAATTCATGGCTGAACAAACACCCAGGAGCAATTCCCACTGTCTACATTCCCTGTGCACTCCATGTGTCATTGGGCTGTAGTGCTTGTGCAGCATTGAGGGCTGTGAGGGATCAACATCAGAGGGAGGAGGCTGAGCCCTCAGTCCCCAGGCCCCCATTCCACTGATAACTTTCTCTAAAAGGATGCTCTGATGAGGGAAAAACATCAGCAAATAATTATCTCTCTAAATCCATCAGGAGCAGTGCTTAATGGAGGGATCTGAGAGCCAAGCATGCCAGAAAACAGATGGGAAGAGGCAATTTTCAACAGCTCATAATTCCCATTATTTGGGTGGGTTTTGCCTGCATCCATCAAAATGCACCTTTCACATCTGAAAGCTTTCTTCCACCAGATTTCATACTTCCAAACTCCCAGACTTTCCTACTCCCACTGGAAGGCAGTGTAAGGAACTTAAGCTGGAAAAGATGTGGGGTCGCTCAAAGAGAAGGTTGGGAGATGCTGGCTGGTGTCAGCCATGTGAAGGTTGAACCCAGTCCCTGCCTCTGTGCATTTAGAGGTAACTCTGTAAATCAGGGTCTTCCCTGCTTCCCACATTTCCAGAGCTCTCCCACTGCACTCGAGGGTTGGCTGCCAGCCCTGGCATGAGCATGGAACAGGTTCCCAGAGATGCCAACAAGGACAGAGAGTACAAATGAACCACTGTGAATAATAACCAAAATAGCCTCAAATAAAGTTGCTGCTGCCCCCAGGAAAAAGGCAGTTCATATTTTTACAATAAAAATTAATTCTGAACCAAAAATGACAGTGAATGAGTAAAAATGCATCTTAAAAAGCCATGAACTGGTAGCAGTGGCTTTAAAGTAATCAGCAGAAAACACAGCAGTTGGTAAAAGCGGTGGAAACAACAGGGCCCTTAAGATTAACAGCAACAAGATGGAAATCAAGAACACAAGAAAAATGAAGCCACAGTCAAGAGATGGGCCTGTCCCCAAAATATGGGAAAATCATCCACTGTTTCACAGAAGGAAAGGGATATTTAATCACATGGTGTGTACACAGAGAGGGATTCTTTCATAACCAACACTTCCCTAAAATTTTCCATTCCTCCTGAAGTAGGAGGAATATCAGCTATGGGCTCCCAGAGCAGGATTAGATAACTGGGACCCAAGAGCTTTAAGGCTCAGCCAAGGAAGCTCCGTGATGCAGCTGCTGGTGTTGATGAAATCCGGCGCTGTGAGGCCACTCTGGGGAAGCAGACACATGGATCACACCATGCCAAAGGATCTCCAGGGGCAGGAGGTGCTCAGCTCTCCTGGCCAAGGTGATGGCACCGCTGCCAGGGGTGAAAAGTAGAACAAGTAACTTGAAGTAAAGTCCCCTGATACATTTTCTTGGTGTTGTTTGGCTCTGCAGAGTGGACTCAGACACTCAGAGCATCCTCCCAGTCACGCTCTACACAACGTGGTGCTGGCATTGTGTGCCACAGAGAAAGCAGGATGGGAAACAGGGAGCGGGCTGCAGAGAACAGGCTGAGTGTGAGTCCAGCATGGAGCTGCAGCAATGGATCTCAGATGGAGAGGACCCTCTACTCTGATCTGGTGAGACCCCACTAAATGCTGCCTCTGGCCCTGGAGTCCTCAGCACAGGGAGGATGTGGAGCTTCTGGAGTAAGTCCAAAGGCTGGAGCCCCTCTGCTCTGGAGCCAGGCTGGGAGAGCTGGGGGGTTCACCTGGAAAACAGAAGGCTCCAGGGAGAGCTCAGAGCCCCTTCCAGGGCGTAAAGGGGCTCCAGGAGAGCTGGAGAGGGACTTGGGACAAGGGATGGAGGGACAGGACACAGAGAATGGCTTCCCACTGCCAGAGGGCACAGACAAATGGGATATTGGGCAGGAATTGCTCCCTGTGAGGGTGGGCAGGCCCTGGTACAGTGTGCCCAGAGAAGCTGTGGCTGCCCCTAGAACCTTGGAATTGTCCAAGGCAAGACTGGACAGGGCTTGCAGCACCCTGGGATAGTGGAAGGTGTCCCTGCCATGGCAGGGGTGGAATGAGATGAGCTTTAAGGTCCTTTCCTTCCCAAACCATTTTGGGATCCTTTGAAGGCAGAGTGTGCCCAACACCTTGGGTCAGGCCTGGATGTGATGTGAGAACTTGCACAGGCAGCGTGGCACAACCAACAATTTCCCTCTGAAGCCATGTGAAAACACAGAGACATTTGGGCTTCTTAACCCTCAGACTGCCCAAGCATCAAGCTCACTTGGCTAAGAGGAGTGCCAGCAGTCGTTCTCCAGGGACCTTCACTGCCTTTCCCCAAGGTTAGCCAGTCCCAGAGCCCATGGCACGTCTGGGGCTGACACCAGGATTCCCTCTGTCTGCAGAGGAGCAGGGGAAGGCAGCCACGGCCTCGGTGGGAAGCAGCTGGGATATTTGGAAGAGGGGCTGTGGTCGGAGAAGGGTTTTCTTCAAAGCACGAGGCTCCTGGAGCAGTTCCAGCAGAGCTGGGAGCAGGACAGATGGCAGAGCCCCACTAATCCAGATGGGCAAGCCCAGCCCAGCCCTGCGCAGCTCCCTGGGACGCTGCCAAGCGCCAGCTCCCGTTTGCAAGGCCCCACTTGCTCGTACAGATTAACCCAGCCCCGAGAAGGTCCCATGGGGAGACACTCCTGTTTGGGAAGATTTGAGCTCTGATTGATGAAGGATGTGGGACTGGAGCAGAGAGAGGAGAGCGGAGCCAGGCTGGAGCATGGGATGCATATCCCAGCCCTCTCCTGCTGTAATCCTCACCAGCAGAGTGCAAACCCCTGAAACTCGCCAACCTGACACATCCTCATCCTTCATCCCAGCAGGAACGTGCTGCAGTGCAGGGATGTTAACAAGGAATTGCCTTATTAGTAGGGGAGGACCTCGCTGTTCTCAACAACTATTTGTAAGGAGGTGGTTGTAAGGTAGGGGTTGGACTCTTCTCCCAGTAACAAGTGATGGGACAAGAGGAAATGGCATCAAGTCATGCCAAGGAAGGTTTAGATTGGAGATTGGGAAAAATTTCTTCATGGAAAGGGTACTGGACCAGGCTGCCCTGGGCAGTGGTGGGTTCACCTTCCCTGGACATGTTCAAACGAGGTTTAGATCAGGAAGGTGTCCCTGCCCATGGCAGGGGATGGAATGGGATGGGCTTTAAGGTCCCTTCCAACCCAAAGCACTCTGTGGTTCTCTGACTGGTTCCTTGAGGCAATGAGAAGCAAACCCAAGCAGGCACAGCTGTCCCAGGGAACCCCTGCCTCTCCCTGGGCCCCAGTGCAGGGATCACTACACCACAGAACAGGCTGCATGCACAAACCAGCAGCAGGAGAGGGCTGCAGGCAGCTCCTGGTGTGTCCCTCAGCCTGGCCACAGGCCCTGTCCAGCCCACACAGCCTGGCTGGGGGGCACAGGCTGGGCTGGGGCTGTGCCCTGGGGACTGCTCATCCCTGGGAAGCAGCACACAGAGCACAGCAGGGCCCTGTGCTGGCACCACTGCCCCCCAGCCCATCCCAGCACAAGCAGTGCCATGGTACTGGAACCCAGATGCTCCCAGGACTGCTCTAGCTGGTCTAGAGCTGAAAATTAAATTAAAACCACGACAGGGACAGTTAATTAAAGCAGATTAGTGCGAGACTAATTAGGGACGCTGACACTGCAACCATCAAGCCCTGTGATGTTAATTAGCTGTTCATTAATGTCAGCTCCCTGTTCAGTACAGAAATATGAACTGCTGATCTCCTGGGCTTCACGTGCAGCAGAGCACACGGGATCACTCGGTCACCTCCTCCAGGGGCACGTCCTGCCTTGCCACCACCCCGCAGAGACACTGTCACCAACAACAGTGTCACCCCACCACCACTGAGACCCTCATCACCAACAGCAGGACCCTCACCACCATCAACAGAGAGACCCTCAGCACCAGCCAGCACAGAGACACAGCCACCAATGTGCTGTCCCCACGCTGTGCCCCATAGCCAGGAGGTCCCCCCCACTCAGCACGCACAGCAGGACACCCCAGCACCCCCTGTGAGCACTGGCCATGTCCCTCATGGACACCATCCCCTGTGCCACTGCCAGGGAGCCGAGTGGTGCCCAGCACCCACCCACAGCAGTCCCTAAAACTGGCACCCACTGAATTCCACAAGATGGACAGACCTTGTTTCTCCTCACCCTAAACCTTGAAAAGGAGATAGAACTGTGGAGTTGTTCAGGTTGGAAAAGCTCTCTAAGATCATTGAGTCCAACTGTCAACCTAGATCTGCCATGTTCACCACTAACCCATGTTCCCAGGTGTCACATCCACATGGGTTTTGATCACTTCCAGGGGTGGTGACTCCATCACTGCCCTGTGTAGCCTGTGCCAATGCATGATCACCCTTATCACGAAGGAATTTTTCCAATATCCAGCCTGAATTTCCCCCAGAGCAGTTTGAGGCCATTTCTTCTCCTCCTGAGAAGAGGAAATGTTCCCTGGGAGCAGAGCCTGACCCCCTGGCTGTCCCCTCCTGTCAGGGAGATCCACCCTGAGCCTCCTTTTCTCCAGGCTGAGCCCCCTTTCCCAGCTCTCTCAGCTGCTCCTGGTGCTCCAGCCCCTTCCTCATTCCATTTCCTTGCCTGGACATGCTCCATCCCACCATTGTGGCCAGAGCTGAGACATAAAGAGAAAGGCTGAAGGAAATTGGAACACTGAGATCCTTGGTAGGGATAACACTCAGGACTGCAGGGAGTGCAGCCTGGAGAACATGCACAGCAACTGCTGGGAGAACACATGGGATGTGTGGAGCACAGGAGGGCTGGAGGAACCAAACCACAGGAGCCCGAGGCAGGCAGAGGGTTCCAGGGGACACAAAAAGGTTACAGGGAGCCGCAGAGAGCACACGCTGCAGGAGCTCCACACGTGATTGTAGGAACTCCACACATGGTTGTAAGAACTCTACACATGGTTGTAGGAACTCCACACAGAGCTGTAGGAACTCCACACAGAGCTGTAAGAATCTACAAGTGGTTGTAGGAATGCCATACATGTTTGTAGAGAGCCCCCACAGTGACTGTGTGGAGCACAGCAGGGCTGTGTGGGGCACAGCAGGGCTGTATGGGGCACAGCAGGGCTGTATGGGGCACAGCGGGGCTGTATGGGGCACAGTAGGGCTGTATGGGGCACAGTAGGGCTGCATGGGTCACAGTAGGGCTGTATGGGGCACAGCAGGGCTGTATGGGGCACAGCAGGGCTGTGTGGGGCACAGTAGGGCTGTATGGGGCACAGCAGGGCTGCATGGGGCACAGCAGGGCTGTATGGGGCACAGTAGGGCTGTATGGGGCACAGCAGGGCTGTATGGGGCACAGCAGGGCTGTATGGGGCACAGCAGGGCTGTATGGGGCACAGTAGGGCTGTATGGGGCACAGCAGGGCTGTATGGGGCACAGCAGGGCTGTATGGGGCACAGTAGGGCTGTATGGGGCACAGCAGGGCTGTATGGGGCACAGCAGGGCTGTATGGGGCACAGTAGGGCTGTATGGGGCACAGCAGGGCTGTATGGGGCACAGCAGGGCTGTATGGGGCACAGTAGGGCTGTATGGGGCACAGCAGGGCTGTATGGGGCACAGCAGGGCTGTATGGGGCACAGTAGGGCTGTATGGGGCACAGCAGGGCTGTATGGGGCACAGCAGGGCTGTATGGGGCACAGTAGGGCTGTATGGGGCACAGCAGGGCTGTGTGGGGCACAGCAGGGCTGTATGGGGCACAGCAGGGCTGTATGGGGCACAGTAGGGCTGTGTGGGGCACACACAGGGGCAGTAGGAAGCACAGACAGGTTATGGGAAGCACACACAGCGTGTAGAGAGCACAGACAGGCTGTAGGGATCTCCAACAGCCCATAGGAATGCCCATACCAATTCACACACAGACTGTAAGGGGCACACAGAGGGGTAAAGAGAGCACACATGGTGTAGGGAGCAGAGGTTGTAGGGATAACACACACAGGTTGTAGGGATACACACACAGGGGTGTAGGGATACAAACACAGGTTGCAGGATAACACACAGATTGTAGGGATAACACACACCGGGGGGTAGGCAGCAGAGGTTGTCGGGATAACACACAGGGTGTAGGGATATCACACACACAGGGCTGTAGGGATCTCACAGAGGTTGTGGGGATACACACACAGGGGTGTAGGGATACAAACACAGGTTGCAGGATAACACACAGATTGTAGGGATAACACACACCGGGGGGTAGGCAGCAGAGGTTGTCGGGATAACACACAGGGTGTAGGGATATCACACACACAGGGCTGTAGGGATCTCACAGAGGTTGTGGGGATACACACACAGGGGTGTAGGGATAACACACAGGTTCTAGGGATAACACACACAGGGGTGTAGGGATAACACACACAGGTTGTAGGGATACACACACAGGTTATAGGGACAACACACACAGATTGTAGGGATAACACACACCGGGGTGTAGGCAGCAGAGGTTGTCGGGATAACACACAGGTTGTAGGGATATCACACACACAGGGCTGTAGGGATCTCACAGAGGTTGTGGGGATACACACACAGGGGTGTAGGGATAACACACAGGTTCTAGGGATAACACACACAGGGGTGTAGGGATACAAACACAGGTTGCAGGATAACACACAGATTGTAGGGATAACATACACAAAGGTGTAGGGATAACACACGGGTTCTAGGGATAACAGAGGCTGATGGAAGCTCACACAGGGGTGCAGGAGCACAGAGGAGGCTGAGGGAGCCCACCATTAGCTCTGAGCCTGCTCCCACTCACAGTGCAGCATGAGCCATGGGTACCATGCACCCCACTGCACCCCCAGCCTGCTGACTTCAGCCCCCTGTGAGCTCTTTGGCTCCCTGGTTTCACCCCAGCCACAGGGCCTGCCTGCCCCACACAGCCCCTAGCAGGGTGATGGGGACACAAGAGTGCTCCTGTGCCCAGTGACAGTCACAGTGTTGAGTGCTGAGCTGTCACCCAGAGGAAATGCAGCTGCAATGGAGCATCTCCCAAAGACATTCCAGCTGCTGGGCTGTACCAGCCCCCAAACCTTGCACATCCCTCAAATACAGCCACACTCCCCACCACACACCCAGAACCAAGCTACACCTTCACATCTCACTGTGGGAAACACAGGAGGGTGCTCACACCTCCTCTAACCTGTATCCTTCTCCAGCACCACAAGAAACTCCTTGGACGATGCATCCAACACCAGCACCCCGGCCTACTGGAGGGCGTCCCTGCCCATGGCAGTGAGGGGAACAAGATGAGATTTAAGGTCCCTTCCAAGCCAAACCATGCTGTGATTCTGTGTTTTAGCCAGCTCTGGAGGAAAAAGGTGTCTCCTGTGGCTGTGCAAACTGGTGATGAGTGGGAGCCAAGAGAGGACGTCCTAATGGGAAGCAATCAGACTCCACCGCTCCTCCTCCCCAAAGCGTATTTAGAGCTTTCAGAAAGAAACAAAACTTGTTTATCTTAACGCTAATCAATTTATAGCAATCAAAATAAAACCCATTAGGAGCCATTCTCCATTTGAATTTCAAAGAGGCTTCTGACCCCAGGAGGCTCCCAGCTGATTGATTAGAAATTTCTGACACTAATGTGTGCCTTCGAAGGGTCCAGTGTGGCTTTAATTCCTCTCTCCTGAGACACTGATCGTGTGTTAACATCTGTCAGCCCCTTCCTGCACTTAGTGGAGGGGAAATTCATGAGCACATGGAGTTGCCTGGCACAGCTGGGGAGAAGGCGGCATTTGCCGGCTTAAACAGCTTCCAGGAATCCCTTGGGGCAAATCATTTGCATGATCCTTTTCTCCTTGGGCAAAAAAGGAGCTGGAGTGCACCAAGAAATGAAAAGTAGTGATGCAGAGAGGGGGCAGAGAGTGGAGGGTTAGAGCTCAGGGCTGGGATTTGGCTTTTGCATCGCAGCTTTGCCTCCGACTCCTTGTGTCCCTTAAAGCAACAGCAAACACAGGATGGGTTGGGTTGGAAGGAACCTTAAAGATCATCTCATTCCAATTCCCCTGCCATGGGCACGAACACCTTCCATTCATCCCTGTCTTCCTCCAGAAAAACCACAGAGGGCACAAGGGAAAAAAAAAATCTCAAACCCAAGACACATTCATGTTGTTCCCAGACTTTTCTTTTCAACCATATTCCCAGTTTGGAAACTGCAACCTTCACTTTTGGTGGGCAGGAATTCATATCCTTCAAGGGTATTCCATGACCCAAAGTGGACTGGGGTCAGTCCTGGGTGATCCTGCTCCCCCTCTTTGGAGGGGAAACAGGGGAACAGCAATGAAACATATAGGAGAGGTGATTTTTATCTGGAGAGGTGATTCCTGTCTGGAAATAGATATAGAAAGCAGCCTTCATTCTCCAGGATGGAGCACACTTGGTCCACAGTGGTTTGTAAAGCGGTGATGAGCACACCTGTTCCCACTTGGGGACAGACTTAAAGCACAGAGCTCCTGGTCCTGGCATGGGGTCCTGCCCAGCTGGGGAACATTTCCTGCATGTGCAGGCACCTACGCTGTCCTGCCAGACCTCCTGCCTTGAGGCCACCACCCTGCTGACTACGGACCTGGATGGGCAAGAAAGGGCATTTTTTTGGTGGGGAGATTGAAACAATCGACCCAACAAGGGAGGGATTTGACCCATTACCCCACACCTCTTTGTCTGATGCAGAAAAGTTGAGGGTGGTCGAACACTCAGGCTTGGGATCTATCCATGGAGGGAATCAATGGGGGAACAGCACTGGTGCAGCATAATCCCTCAAATGCTTTTCATCTGCACAAAGGAAAGGGGTGGAGAAAGGGGGGGAGGAGAAGGGGTAAATCTGTCCCTGCAAGGAGAAGGAGTGAGAGCAGCAGGCAGAGGCTCCCTGCTGCCTCCACCCCACCTCCATCCATCCATCCATCCCTCATCCATCCATCCATCCCTCATCCATCCATCCATCATCATCCATCCATCCATCCATCCATTCATCCATCCATCCATCATCATCCATCCATCCATCCATCCATCCATCATCCATCCATCCATCCATCCATCCATTCATCCATCCATCCATCCATCCATCCATCCACCCATCCATCCATCCCTCCATCCATCCCTCCCTCCATCCATCCACCATCCATCCATCCATCCATCCATCCATCATCCATCCATCCATCCATCCATCCATCCATCCATCCATCATCCATCCATCCACCATCCATCCATCCATCCATCATCCATCCATCCATCCATCCCTCATCCATCCATCCATCATCCATCCATCCATCCATCCATCCATCCATCCATCCATCATCCATCCATCATCCATCCATCATCCATCCATCATCCATCCATCCATCATCCATCCATCATCCATCCATCCCCTGCTCGGCGCTCCAGACTGAGCAACTCTCACTTTCAGCAGATTAAAGCAGCTAATCTGGTTAATGAAGGCAGATCAGCCCAGGGCTGCTGCTCTTCCCTGCAGCAGGGTGGGGTTACGGGGCAGAGCTCTCAGCCCTGCCCGTGGGAAGCCTGGGGCTCCCGCTGAGGGGGCTGAGCCGGGTGCTGCAGCACCCCGAGGGGCCAGCGGGGCTGTCACCGCCTGGAGGGACTGCAAGGGCAGCACGTGTGGCAGGAGGCACCTGGGGCTCTGCCCCATCTCACCCTGCCAGGTGCTGGGTGCCTGATGGGACACGGAGAATTGTGGTGGGGTTGGCTGGAGCGAGGGCAGGGATGCAGCAGCAGGGCTGGGGAGGATGCAAGGGCTGTCCTGGGATGCTGCTCTGGGTCTGCATTACAGATGGCACCACAGCAAGGAACGGGATGAGCTTTAAGGTCCCTTCCAAGCCAAACCAGCCCATGATCCAAAGGATGCTGCTGTCCTCAGGCCCTCCTGCAGCCCAGGAGGAGGGGAGGCAGAGGAGGGGGGCGTCTCTCCACCCTGACACCAAAGACAGGAACCACTGCTGCCAAGGCTGTCACACCTGTTTATGGACACCTCCCTCCTTCTCCACCAGTATCACCAGCCGGGCAGCCCAGGGCCTGTGATGTCGACAGGGGATGGGGAGACATGGGAAGGGCTGTTGGCTGCACAAAGGTCCCCTCAGCGGGTGCTGCCAGCAGGACCAGGGCAGAGAGGACACTGCTCTCACAGGCACTGCTGGGTCTCCTCAGCGCCTCTGGGGCTGGGCCCTCCCCAGCCTCGCACAGATTTGGGGTTCAGGGTCCTGCCCCTCATCCAGGTGCTCTTTGATACCCCTGGCTGGTCCTCAGCTAAAGCCCAACACCCAGCAATGAACCATCTTGTCTGACATGCTCCAAAACGTGGAGAAGTCCCTCATCTCATTAGCTTGCTCTAGTGGTTAATCACTTAGAAACACATGCCTAATTTTTTAATTTGTTTAGCTTCAGTTTAACCCTACCAGTTCTTGTAATGCCTTCCTTCGGCATTTCAAAAGCCCTTTAGAGGCTGGGCTTTCCTCTTGGTAATCATCTCACCTAATCTGCATTATGGGAAGTCACTGAGCTACCGAGCTTTTCGGTCCCCAATGGAAGGGCATTTTCCACGGCTCTTGGAACCACATTCGTCTTTCCCTGCAGCATCCTCCAAGTTTATTTTTCATATCCCACTTGAACCTTACAGAGCAGGGTGCTCTGCTCACCTGGAGGCATTTCTGCTCACCTGGAGGCATTTTTCTGACCTCAGGCTACAGGACAGGCAAATTTTGCATTTAAATTCTTCATCTGAAATGTGGCTTGGCATGACCTCCCAAACTTCCTCCCTTGTTGCTCGCTGTTTTATCAGCAGAGATTTTTCCACTCTCTACCAGTTACAGCAGGTCTGGGTGCAGCTGACCCATGCTGGGCTACTCTGTCCCCTCATGCACCTAAAGATCATATTTAGAACCACAGAATAGTTCAGGTTGGAAAAGTCCTCTGAGATTATTGAGTCTAACACAGCACTGCCATGTCCACCACTTAAACCATGTCCCCAGGTGCCACACTAGCAGTGACTCCACCACTGCCTTGGGAAGGTTTTTCTTGTTTGACAACCCTTTCAGTGATGAAATCTTTCCTAATATCCAGTGTGAACCTCCCCTGGCACAATTTGAGCTTTTTCCCCTCATTTCACCACTTTTTACTTGACGAGCAATCCCAAGAGCTGAACCTGGCCCCAGCACCCTACCAGGGCTCGCTCCACCTCCAGAGCAGAGGTGGTGCTCGGGTCAAGTTGGCATCATGGTCCTGACACAGAAGCACCCATGGCAGCCCAGCAGGGATGGCACCTCTGAGAGAGGTCTGGAGACCTCTGAGGCCTCCAGACCACTCTCCAGCTCACAGAAAAGCTCAGTCCTAAGGGCTCAGGGCAGCTGTCTGCAGCCAAGCCTTGGAAATCCCTGAGGATGGTGATGTTCAACATCTCTGGGAACTTCTTTGCTTTTCCAAAAGCCCATTCTGAGCCTCTCAAGCTGCATCTTGTGGCTGCTATTTCTTCCTACAGGACCTGGCACCACCAGTGGGGGCCTGGCTCCTTCCTTTTTTAACAGCCCCACACAGAGCTGTGACTGTGCTGAGATCCCTTCTTGGGTTTCCTTCCCCAGGTTCCCTCCACTGCTCTGAAATCAGCTTGGGCCAAGCTCCAGCCAAAGCAGCAGCAGTTCAAACCACATCCCTCTACCATTCCACACAGCACGTGATGCAACCCTGCTGCTCAGGAGTTGGAAAAGAGCCTCCTGAGATACGAGATAAAGGCCTCTGGCAGCCCAAGAGCACTGAGATCTGGAACAGAGGTCAACCTGTCCAAAAATCCCCATCCAGCCTGAAAATTACAGAATATGCTGAGCTGGAATGGACCCACAAGGATCATCAGTCCCACTCCTGGCCCTGCACAGACACCCCAACAATCCCACCCTGTACCTGAGAGCTTTTTCCAAACGCTCCTGGAGCTCTGGCAGTCCCAGGGCAGTGCCCATTCCCTGGGCAGTGCCCAGCACCCTTTGGGGGAAGAACCTTTCCCTGATATCCAGCCTAACCCTCCCTGACACAGCTTCAGGCCATCCCCTCAGGTCCTGTCAGTGCCTGCCTCTCCTCTGCCCTCCTGAGGAAGCTGTAACTGTGATGAGTGTCCCCTCAGTCCCCTCCTCTCCCAGTGGCATCCATCAGGCCCACCAAGGGTGACCCCACTGCACAAAGCACGGATGGCACCCCCAGACAGGCACAGACTGAGGTGGATGCCAAAGATGTCAGTCCTGATGATGCTGAACAAGGAGCTGCCCCGAGCACCCCAGGGGCTGGGGCAAGTGAGTGACACGGGACAGCCTCCTGGTGTCCCCAAATCGGCCGGTTTGCCAGGGCTGCAGTCACTGGCACTGAGTGACAGGAAGATCTCCAGGTGCCGAATGACTGGGCAAGAACACGGCAAATGAAATTCAGCAGTGACAAAAGGAAACGAATGCACTTGGGGGAAAAGAGCCCTAATTATACAAACACAATGATGGGCACTAAATTAGCTATTAACATGCAGGGAGGGGATCTCGGCAGCACTAGAGATAATGCTCTGAAAACATCAGTTCAAAGCTCATCCATCATCAAAAAAAATGAGAAAATGTAAGGAATGATGAAGAAAGGAGCCCAGTGCAGAGCAGGAATGTCATTAAGCCATGCGTGGAGCCACGGCTCGAATGTGCTGGCAGTGGTCACCCCAAGACAAGGGCGTGAGGGAGCTGATAAAAATGATTAGGGACACAGAGCAGCCTCCATATGGAGAGTCAATCAACTCAGAGCTTCCACGTGAAAAGAGGCCACTCAGGGAGGGATATAAAGCCATCAGGAATATGGGGGATATGAATGGGAATAGATTGCTTGCAATTTCATACAGTGTGCAAGGACATATTTTTTAACATGGTGCATAATTAAATTGTATAACTTACTGCCACAGGCACCCTGGGCACTGGAAATATGAACAGCACGGCAGGGGACAGGAGGAATCATCACTCATCCACCCCTTATTTCTCTACTGTCTGGCCAGTACAGAGCTCTGCAGACCAACCAACACCATGGTGCCCCTGGAAAAGTCATGTTTATCCCTCACACTTTGTCCTGCCCAGCACATGGGGACCTCTCCCTTGGACACCTCGTGGATCTTTCTTGGGTCTGCCCAGACCAACTGCTTGGCACCCCTGGGACCTCCAGCTACCAAGAGCTGCAGCCAACAGCTTCCCAGGAGACACAAGCTGGTGGATGTCCATGCTGCAGCCCCACACACAGCTCCTGGTGAACCATGTCAACAATGCCAGCACCTGGAACTGAATGTGAAGGGGCTGCCAAACAGAAGCTGTGGGGCAAGGGAGAGATGCCATCTCCCCAGGAGAGCAGGAGGACCCTCAGCACTATGGAGACTGCACTGAGGAACCTGGACTCGGTCCCCAGAACCCCAGTATCCCATGATGTCACACTATGGAGTGCAGCCTACATCCCCAGACCCCCCAGCATTCCCTGATGTCCCACTATGAACCATGGACTGTGCTCCTGAGACCCCAGCATCCCATGATGTCCCACTGTGAAGTGTGGACTGTATCCCTAGAACTCCCAGCATCCCATGATGTCCCACTATGACCCCTGTTCCTGGAACCCGAGTTTCCCATGATGTCACTCTATGGACAGATTGTGGCCCTCAGCATCCTGTGATGTCACACTATGGAGCATGGACTGTGTCCCTGTCAGCTCAGCATCTCACACACATGACCACAGGACCTCAAGAGTGCTGGTCCTTGCCCCTGCACTGTGTGCCTGACCCTGACACTGTGTGCCCTCCCACCCCCTGTGCTAAACACATCGAAACCTGCACAAACATTTAAACCTGTCCTAGGAGGCTCCAATCCTCTGCTGGCCTCCCAGAGCCTTCTGTGGAATAAGAAACCACCCCAAAACAGATCAAAGATGTCCACAGAGAGGCTGTTTAAGGGGAAAGAGCTTCTGGGCTTCCCATTTGAGGGGTATGTTTCCCTTCATGCTCAGCCCAGTGATTAGTGCTCTCCAGGGACTCGGAGCTGCAGAATGAATTGAGAAGACAGAGCAGTGTCAGGCTGTTAGAGGCTCAAAAAGGATCTTGGCTCCCCTGAGCCCCAAGGCTGAGCACTTACCATTCACATTTAACAACCAAACGCTTCCAAGGCAGGCAGAGGCCTCCCTGCTCGCCTCTCCCTCCCCGAGGACACCATTAGCACCTGGAAAGGGAGAAGGCACGGCCTTGGCAGCGCTCAGGGCTGGCCCCGGTGCGAGGCAGGGGCTCTGAGACGGCCTCACGCGCCGGGCTCGTATTTTTGGAAACAGCATCCCAGAAGGCTGCAGTGGATGCTGCTTGTTCTCCTGCCAGCCCTGACTGTTTTGGAAAGTTTGGTCGAGCTCCTTTGGCTGCCTCTGAGCTATTCAAGCATAGCAAGGGGGTTATTGCTTACAGGGGGGTTCAGATATTTTTTTCCCGAGCGCGTTGCGGGTGAGGAAGCCCAGACTGGGGCTGCCCGTGCAGCTCCTGCAGGAAGGTGATGCAGAGGCATGGCTAACCCACAGAGCTGTTGGAAAGCATGTATTCAGAGCTGCAGGTCTGCTCTGCAGCCGGGCAAGAGGCACCTTCTCTGCAGCCCAAACACGTCCACTCCCACTCCCCCCCGCGCTCCCTCCACGCCTCTGGCAGCAGCCGCCGTCCCAGCAGACGGAAGGTTTGGCAGAAAAAGCTGGACAGGAGCAGGCAGGGCTGCTCCACGCTGCACCACGAACCACCCCAGAAGCCCTGGACACCCCCTCCTCTCCCTCAGCTGCTCGCCAGCCTAACGCTGATCATAAAGAAACCTCTGTGCGTCTCCAGGGAAGCGGGACTCGGAGAGGGGCACAAAGCCTCCCGCAGCTGTGTGTTTGCAAACAACCCAGCTGAGCTGTGAAGAGGGGCTGAAAGCAGTAATTGTCTTTAATTAAAGGAGGTTGGAGGCATCTCAAGCTTTGACAAAAGACATTTCCAGTCTGCTAGCAGCTCCAGCACTCAGAGCCGCTGCAGCCACAACCCGGCCGGGGGTTCAAAGGCGGCGGGTGACAGTGGGGACATGGGGACGTCAGCCCTGGGGTGCAGATGCAGCAGTGCCAGGGCAGTGCCACACACCCGCAGGGCACGAGAGAAGGGCACACCTGCACTCCAAAGAGAATGCAGGCAGGCAGCAGCATTTAATACCTGAGACCCCTACAAACCTTGTGTTTGGCACCAGATGTGCACCACATGTGCCTGTGTGGGAACCCAGCAGCTGCCTAAGGCATCCCACCCTCCTGGTGGACCTGGCTGCAGGTGTCTGTGTCCAGGGGTGCCACCTCAGCCCTGCTGGCGTCTCAGCCCTGTCCTGGTGTGCCCTGGTCCCCCCCACTGCACAGGGCCAGGCCACAGACCAGACACCAAGAGTGCTGCTGCTGCTCCTCCTCCTGGGCTAATTAATCAATCCTGCTTATTAGTGAGCTCCCTGGGCTGGCATGGAGCTCTGTCATGGTGCTGCATCCTTGCAAGCTCACGTTGGACTCCACAGCCCGGCCCACAGCCTGAGATGACATGCACCATACCCCCACCCACACGGATGCTGCCCCCAGAAAGCCCTTTCAGGGCTAGCCCTCGCTCCCAGCCATGCTCTGACCACCAGGGAGATCACAATGTCTCCCTGAAGCTCAGGGTACCACAGCTCAAGGTAGCAAAATGTCCTCCTTCCCTCCTCTCCTCCATCCTCTGGGGCTGAGGCTCCCCAGGCAGGGCCTGCTGCCCACTATCCTCTGCTTTCTCCCTCCCACCTTTGCTTTTGGCCTCCCAGCACATCAGCATGCAGGAAATCACTACTCTGGTTTCCATGGAAACCTTATCATGTGGGAGCACCCCAAAATGTATGACACAGTCGGTCTGGTGCAGCTTTGGTGGTACCACATGTCCTGCTACCCCACCCCTGGCTTGGCAGCCCCCTCCTTAGCTCCTTACTGAGCCCTGGGGTCAGGGAAGCTGGGATGGAGGGAGGAATTCTGCTGCCAAAGAAACATCACTGCCTCTCCTTGTTTGGCCAGAGAAGCTGCAGCTGCCCCACCCCTGGAAGTGTCCAAGGCCAGGCTGGATGGGGCTTGGAGCAAGCTGGGCCAGGGGAAGGTGTGTTGGAGATGACCAAGACAAGGTGTCCCTTCCTTCCCATGGCAGGGGGAGCACTGGGTGAGGACGTTTAAGGTCCCTTCAACCCAAACCACTCCAGGATTCTTTAGGCAGGACTGAGCAGCAAACCTGCACCTGGGTTTGAGCCAGGTCTGAACCCTCTGCTCAGCTCTGCACACTCTGCTCCAACTGTTTGCCCACGTGTCCCCTTCATGCCATGCCCTCACCCACTGCATGTCTGCCTTGCACCTGGAAGGGCTGGAAAACCAGCCCTTGGACAAGGAAAAATCCCTACCACGGCCCCTGCAAAGGTGCAGAGAGCCAAATACACCCAAAATCACGTCCCAGAGGACCCTCCCTGCCTGTTGGGCAGGTCCCCATGTGAATATTTTTGCCTGGGAAATCCTGGAAAGAGCAGCCACGCTCTAATTCAAGAGACACAAAACAAACTGGGATCACTTCCATCTGTGCCAGACAGCAAAACTTCCAAGAAGAAAAAAAAAAAGAAAAAAAAAAAAAGACCAGTTCTAATTATAGGGTATCATGAAGATACACACACACTCAGATTTGTCACTCTATTTCCAGATTAGCCCTACACATGGTGACAACGTGAGTGAGCACCAGGCAGAGTGACATTCCTCTCCTGCTTCATAATCCCCTTTGGAAAGCAGGAACACCAACCAGAGTAAGCACTCACTGAGGGTGAACCAGAGCCTCCTGCCATTTCCTTTTATAGAATCCCTGTGGCTGGAAAAGCCCTCCAAGATCATTGAGTCCAATCATTAACCCAGCACTGTCAGATCCACCACTAAACATGTCCCCAAGTGCCACATCCAGTTGTTGTTTAAACACCTCTAGGGATGGGAACTCCACAGCTGCCCTGGGCAGCCTGTGCCAATGCCTGACCACCCTTTCCATAAAGAAATTTCCCTAATATCCAACTAAATCTGCCATGGCACAGCTTGAGTCTATTTCCTCTTGTCCTGTCCTGCATTCCCTGGGAGCAGAGCCTGACCCCACCTGGCTGTCCCCTCCTGTCAGGAGTTCTGCAGAGCCAGAAGGTCCCTCCTGAGCCTCCTTTTCTCCAGGCTGAGCCCCCCCAGCTCCCTCAGCCATTCCTAATGAGACTCATGCTCCAGACCTTTCCCCAGCTCTATTCCTGTCTCTGGACATGCTCCAGGAAGGTCCTCAGGCTGGGATTTGACTGGATGGAAAAGCAAACTGGAGAAAACCTGGAGATTACTTTTCCTACAATACCTCCCTCGTCTCTTATTCTTCAGTTGGTGCCACAGGTTCCCTCCCAGGGTGTAAACTGAGAGTAAAACACCACCATTCCTGCCTGGATCCATGTGGGAGCTGAGGCAGGGGATGGTACCTGTGCAGGTGACAGGATGGCAGTGCTCACTGTCCCCATACCAGGACAAACAGCCCTGCAAGGGCAAAGGAAGGCAGGCTTTAATCCATCATTGGGAAGCATTGTAGGGAAAGGGGAATGAGAAGCTTCTCTGTGAATGAGTCATTCCCCAAATTCTTCTATTCCTGTTTTCCCCGCTTTTCCTCATTCTGTTTTATTAATGAGGCTGCACAGGGACACTGAAAGGCTCAGAATTCATTTTGCTCACCATGCTGCAAGGAAAGGTCTGCAGCAGGAGTACTTCCACTGGGATAAACCATCCTGAGCTTCCTGCCTTCAGCTCTGGGAATCCTCTGGGTGATGGCTGGCACCAGGGAGCAGCTCCAGCATCCACTGCCTGGGCAGCCTGAGGAATCACCTTCTCCTCCTCCTCCCTCCTTGAGATCTCTGAGAGCCAAAGGTGGTTTTGTAGGGTCCCAAGGATCCCATATCATCTAGGTGGGAGTGAACAGGGAATCTGCCAAAATAATCCTCTGGGATCCTCTGTGGTGACAGCAATATGGACAGACACTGCAGAACTGACACCAGTACATGAGATGAGGGACAAGGTAAAAGGAAGGGGAGGGAAAGGGGAGAGAAAGCCTCAGGAAAAACAGTTGGTTTCCACTGAAATGTCTCAGGAGAGAGACCAGCCCTTCAGAAATTCCAGGTTAGGGGTCTGATGCCCAGCAATGTCCTGCATCTTGCCTGTTCCACACCCCTGGGCACTTGGGGCCACTGCCTGCAGTAGCTGCCCCCATCCATCCATTCTGCATGTCCCAGAGGGATGCAGACACCCTGCCCAGGAAGGGCTGTCCTGAGGGGCAGGCACAAAGAGGAACAGTGATGGGAACCACTCCCTGCTGCCCAAGAGCCAGCATAGCCCTAATGCTGCACAGCCCCTGGAGCCTCCTGGAGAGCCTGGGCCATAAAAGGGCAGACCTGAGGCACCCCATGGAGTGTGCTGTCTGCTGCTCCTGCAGTCACTTCAGAAGTCACTACAATGTTTTCCAAAGCCATCCAGCAAAGCAAGAGTGCTAGTCTGCTCCATGAGCTCCACTTCAGGCTGCACTGTAACTCTGACTAACCTGGAGGGTTTGGGCATTTTGATAGTTTGAATGATGACCCCTTTCTCACATGATCATTTATTGTTCACTCTGCTCTTGTTCCCGTCCACCTGCGGGTGTAACAACCACAGGACTCTTGGGATCATAATGTTTTGGAAGGAAATTGCTGGCTGTGGTTTCAGCCTTAACAATGGTTTGAACACAGGGTCTCTGTGAGCTCCAGAAGTGCCAATAGTCTGAAAGTGCCAATAGACTCTAAAAGTAGGAGGCTGTCATTGTTGAAAACTGTCAGTGCCCATATCCTGAAGATATTCCTTCAAAATGCAGCTTGAATTTGCTCCTGGTCATAGGAGTTATTTCCAGCCTGTGGATCTCCAAGAGGGGCTCTCTTCAGGGTGCAGGGATGCCCATCCCTGGCTGCTGCTGCAGCATCACTGTGGTACCCACAGCCCTTCGTGGAGCTGGGGGCCAGTCCAAGTGCCTGGGGAGCAGAACCATCCACTCCAGCATCAAGACTCCCACTGGCCAAGTGAAAACATCAGTTTCTGCTAAGGTCTCTCTGGTTTCCTACACAAGGAGCAAAGCAAAAATCTCTGGGTTACCTCTAAGGACTCTGTGAAGATGCCAACTCCTTGGCAGGCATCATTTCAACATGAGGAGAAGGAGAGATCTCAGATTTTGAAAATCTTGCTGCAGAAACCTGGAAAGGCTTCACAGGTTGTCACAATGTGTTCACACAGGTCCTCTTTGGGTGCCAGACCACAACCTTTTCCTGCCTCCCCCTCCCAGGCTGCTTTCCAGACCCAATGACTTCTACTTTCCTGCTCATGCTATTCCCTGTTCCTCATTTTCCAGTCTCCAGGACCTGCCATCCTGCAAACTACCAGTTTCTCTGGTTCTTCAGCCAGTTTCCCCACTACCCGGACTCCAGCAAAAGCATTCAAGCATTCAGGTGGGCAGGGGGATGCTGCCCTGTGGGAGAAAAATTCCTGCAGGAGCTCACAGCAGGGAGAAGTCAAGGATGTGGTTCAGAGCCTCTTCTGTTTAAGCTCTTGGGAAGCATCCAAAGAAGGTCCTCAAGGATGGGGAAAGGTCTGGAGGGGGAGGCAGGAGGTGTTTAAGTTCCAACCATCCACACAAGGACTGGGCATCACAGAGCAGCATCACCAAACTTAAGGTCTCCTTCAAAACATGACAGTAAAAGTGTATTTTCCTTAGCCAAACCTAATTAAACCTCATTTGAAGTTTGGTCTGTGTTAACAGAGCCATTGTATGAGCTATGAATGCTTTGATTCAATTTCCCAACCTTTATGGGGACTTTTCTGTGCACTTCCCAGTGATAGATTATGTTTCTAAGGCATAAGGGGAACAATAACAAGTTTCCTTGGAGCTAATTAAGCTAATCATGGTTTATAGATTAAATCCTCTGTAAGGTTTTTACCTAGTGTGGCTAAAATCAAAGAGCTGTGCTCTAACTGAGCACATCTGACTCATATGACATCAGAAAAACTTTAAATCAGAGCAGAGAATGTCAGAGGGTATTTCCCAAAATTAAATGTACAACACAATCTCTTGGCTTTGGCCCAGCTTGCTGAAAAATTTCAAATGAAGAAGAAAAAAAACCCTCAAAAGCAGTATTTTCTCCAATTTTCCTCAAGTTACATATGATGAAGAATATTCTTCTCTTGCCTCATAAAAATCCAGCACTGTGAGAAATTCAAGGAAAAATCCTCCTTCTCCCCCATGATCACTGAGAGCTTTCAATCAAAGGAAAAAACTAATGGCAAAAAACTACATTCCCTTCATTTTATGGCAATAATGAGTTAAAATCCTGGAATCCTGGGCCTGAATCCCAGCTATTAATTCCAGCTCCTATTAATTTTTACCACTTTTCTCAGGAAAAAAAAAAAAAAAAAAAGGAGGATGGGGGAAAGGGAGGCCAACGAAGGAGAGAGAGGAATAAATGCTGCTCTCCCAGCAGCGTCAGCACACGATGCTGCCAGGGCTGCTATTCCCTGCTCACATGGGTGTAGCAGCACCAGGAATGTGGTGTTTGATCCAAAATGCTGTTTCATCTGTAAAAATCAGTCAGGGGGAGATTTTCTCCTGGGTACACATCAGCTCCAGGAAAGGTCCCATGGTACTGAGTGTCCCTGTGCCCCAGAGGGACAGAGGGGACACCAGCCTCTGCTTTCACTCCCCTCTCCACATCTCCTCGTTAATCTCAGCACAATGGGATGGAGGGAGCAGCCCATCCCAGAATGGGAAGGGGGACAGAGACCATCCCTGCAGTTCTGTGTGATCTTCAAGGTCCCTTCCAACCCAAATCATTGTGAGACCTTGAGCAGAGGGATGAAGGGGCTGGGGCAAAGGGTCTGGGAAGCAGCAGCTGTGGCAGATAGTGGCAATGCAAACCATGTTTCTCTGAGGAATGGCCATAATTTCCATCAGGAAACTACTACTGGGCTTTGCTGGACCTGAGATCTTCATCCCCTGCAACCCAAGGGATTCCTGACCTGCCCACACTGATAAATGAGAAGATGCTGTTCCCTTCTGGGCTCCCATGGGCTGCTCCCAGGTCACCTCATGCACCCTGCTGAGGTCTTTCCTACACCATCACAGCAGGGCTGGGAGAGCTCTGCAACCTCCTGCTGCTCAAAATCCATTCTCACGTCCTGGAAAACCTCATCTCCTTCCTTTCTCTGTAGAGAAAATGCTTCTGTAGAAGGTCTCAGTCCATTCGTTGTCTTGAATGCAAAATGAGAAAGGAACTTTTATTTCCTTTGTTTCCCAAGAACTGTAGTTCCTCAGAAGCTGCATTTCCTACTCAAGGTGAGTGGTCCATCTCCTTCCTCCTTTTGCCTCACTCCTGGACCATGTGTGACCCTCCCTGAGAGATCAGCAGCTCCTGGGGCTTCACACCACCAGCAAATCAATGCCTCAGCCCCCCTGTCTGACACCCCCTTGCTCTGCCAAGCTCCCCTGGGTCCCATTCCAACCTCCCAAAGCCCAAACTCCAACAGGAAAGTGCAGAGGACAAGCACCAGGCAGGTGTGGAGTGGCTCCTAGTGAGCAGCTGCAGTCTCCACCACAGCCCTAATTGGACTCACAACATGGAGAGGTCAGCAAGAAGAATCAAAGCCATGGAAAGAAAGACGCTGTATTCTTGCTTCCCAGACAGAGAGGGAGGAGAGGGAGAAGCCCCAAAAGCAGCATCCAACAATGCCACCGAGCCCCGGCCGGCTGGGAGCATTCAAATTGTCAACAAGCCTGTAGAAAAGGCAGACAAATTCCTGTTTTGTACTTGGGAAGGAGCCAGGTGATGTAATCATCTTCGAGGATGATGGTGGAATGCTTTCCATTCCAGCAGTAACTCAAGATGTTAAATAGCAGCCACTAAAGTTAAACATTGCTAAATCAGCCTGTCAGGGCAGCACCTACCTAAGGGGGTGTAGGTGATGGACTGGGGCACACTCAACGCTCACTTTCCACACGCCGTGAGGCAACAGGGTATTTCAGAGATGGAGGAAAAAGCTATTTGCTAAATGAGGCAGTTGTGGCTATTTTAGGGTTGCAACATCAGTACTAGTCAAATAAGGCTGTGACAGCTCCAGGACTGGGTCAGCGAGGGATTAAAGGAAGGTAGGGACAGTAGTGCCAACCTACGTGCACTTAGGGAAAACAGATTAAGGCATATTAGCCTTGTACGGGTTTTTGATGCAATTACAAGATTGACTGGAGGAGTAACGGCATTAATGTCACACACCCAAACCTCTGCAGAGCCTTTCCCTGGCTAACACACGGGATATTTTGATTCTGAAATCAGTGGCTCCACCGACACCATGGGACATCCTCGATGAATTAAAACTTGGCAGGCAGACACGGCGCGGCCGGAGATCCGAGCAGGGCTCTTTCTGCTGCAGCCAACAAATGTGGTTCGTGCCTCTGGGCTGTTTAGCATTTTTATCAATGACCCAGGAGAAAGCCCAAAGTGTTCCCAATAAAGTTAGCTGTTGACATGGAAGCTGTGGTGTGGTAAATACTGAGAATGATGAGTTCCTGATACAGCAATCCTGACGCCCTAGGGAACTGGGCACAAGCAAGGAATGTGCATTTCAGTACAAACGTGTCAAATCACACCTACAGGGACAAGGATGCAGTCCCAGTTCCCCCAGTTCCACAAGAAGGGACAAGGATCCTCCAAAAGCACCCAGAGAAATGTCATTGCCAAAATGGTTAAACAAAGGGGGGATGCAGGCAGAGGGAATCTCAGCATCCCCTCTGGCATGCAGCTGATCGCCATGAGCAGCCTGTATGTGGGGAACTGGATCTGCCAAGGGAAAGGCTAAAGCAGTGCCAAGGGCTGGGGAGAGCCAAAAAAGTTGGCTGCAAACCTTACCAGAGCAGCAGGGGCCAAAGATTACCCTTCAACAGGCACACGGAGCACAGAGGTGTGGCAATGGATGAAGCTCTCTGAGGTGGGAGTGCCAGGCCCAGCAGAGTAAGAAAGCAGGGACAGCCTCTGGAAGCATTTAACGGGCAGTTCTCTGTCTCTGGAAACATTTCCAGAACAATTGGCTGTATCTGCTCCAGTTCAACCAGGAATGCTTCCTGGAAGAACTCGATTACCCCTAGAGCCTTACAATTTATTGGCTGGGCCCAGCACTATCAGAGGAGGCCCAGACCCGAAACAGGCACAGAGCCATAAATAGCCTTTTATCATGAAAACATCACGTCCTCGTGGGCCGTGACTGTGACACAGCTCGGACAGGCCCTGCTCCAGCACATCAGGAAGCTGCTCTCAGCCCTCAGCACACACTTGGGCCCTTCCAAGTCCCAAGTACAGCTTGGGTGCTTCCCATCCTCTGTGCTGGAGGGATGGCTCAGGGTCCTTGTCACACGTGCTTGTCACACGTGCCTGAGCCCACGTCACCCACACATGGTGGGGTGGTGGCAGGCCTGCTGCCCTGGACATCAAAATCATGGCAGGGAAGGGGACCCTGCTGAGCCCTGGAGCTCCCCTCAGGGGAGGCCCAGCTCCATCTTAAGCTGCAAAATCAGACAATCCCAGAATCGTTTCAGTTGAAGGGACCTTCAACACCATCCAGTCCCACCCCCTGCCATAGGCAGGGACACCTTCCACTAGCCCACATTGCTCCAAGGCCTGTCCAACCTGGCCTTGGACACTTCCAGGGATGGGGCAGCCACAGCTTCCCTGGGCATGTCTGCCAGGGCCTCATCAGCCTCACAGCCAGGAATGCCTGCCAAATATCCCATCTGTCCCTGCCCTCTATCCATTTGAAGCCACTCCCTCTTGTCCTGTCCCTCCATTCCTTGTCCAAAATCCCTTTCCAGCTCTCCTGGAGCCCCTTTATGCGCTGGAAGGGGCTTTGATGTCTCCCTGGAGTCTTCTCCAGGTGAACCCCCCCAGCTCTCCCAGCCTTGGCTGCAGAGCAGAGGGGCTCTAGTCCTCATAACATCTCTGTGGCCTCCTCTGGACTCACTCCAGCAGCTCCACATCCTTCTGATGTTTGGGAACCCAAAAGCTGGAAGCAGCACTGCAAGAGGGTCTCACAAAAGCAGAGCAGAGAGGCAGAGAACAGAGCTAAGGAGAGGACAGCTGCCAGCCTGAATCTGACTTGGTTTCTCCTCTTCCCATCAGCTCACCAGCTCCTCTCCTCCTCAGAAAGGCCTGTGACCCCAAGGGATGACACCAGATGTCTCTGACAGCCAGAGAGTGTCACCACCAGTTTCTGCAGGGCAAAACCATTCCTTGTGAACCCAGCAAAACCAGGACTCCCGGTGCTCAGTGCTGTAGGAGCACAACAAAGAGAACACAGGCACCAGAGATCCTCTGCTGTGATGGAGACGAGCTGCAGAAGGGATGAAGAGCTGAGCTGCTGGGAGCAGCGGCCATCAGCTGCTGTCCCTGAGCAGGCACAGGCCGTGCAGGCAGCGTCCATCCGCTGTCCAGCCAGCCCGGCAGCACAATGGCTCTGCCTCCGCTGTGGCTGAGCGGAGCCAATGGGTACGGGAGAGGGAGAAATGCGCTTAACGTGCTGCATGGGAGGGACGGGGAGGGGAGGGGAGGGAAGGGGGGAGGCGCAGACAAAGAACAGGGAGATGGAGAGAGAAAGCAGGCAGGGAGCAGAAGGTGAAGCGGGGAGGACGGGGCTGGGGGAGACGCGTGTGTGCAGCCCCTCGCAGCAGAGGAGCGGGCAGCCAGCCCCTCGCAGGGCCCTGCAGGAGCGGCAAGCCAGGCCCAGCGAAATGAAAATCTCTTAACCACACGGAATTGTTAACTGCCCCCAAATCCTTTTGTGCTGGGGCTGCGAGCTTAGAAGAGCTTAAGCTGTTAGATGCATGAACTTCCTCCATAAATATCCCTTGTGCACACTGTCGCGAGCAGGCTGGCGTGCTATTAGCCAGATGAAAAACCCAGCGGAGAAAATGAGCAACTCCTTCCAGCTGCACAGAGGGGTTGTCCATTCCTCGGGATGCCCTTCTCCACCTGGACCCTTTGGTGGGGCAGGACCGTGGCCCCCCATGCTCCCTGCCACGTCCTGTTTAGGCGCCTGAGTGTGTGAGAGAACTTCACCCCCAAAGCCAGCTCAGATTTGCTATTGTTTTTCTTCTGGAAAGGGGCCCAGATTCCCTCCCACCCCTGGAAACACGAGCAAACCTGCCAGCCACATGTAGGAGTGAGTCCCCCAAGCCAGGCGGCTCCGCCGCTGCCTCCGCAGGGACCGGGGTAGGGACCCAGCGGGAGGAGGGCGGGGATGCAGGGACACATCCCGCAGGTCCTTCCCGAGCAGGGCGGGGATGCAGGGACACATCCCGCAGGTCCTTCCCGAGCAGGGTGGGGATGCAGGGACACATCCCGCAGGTCCCTCCCGAGCAGGGTGGGGATGCAGGGACACATCCCGCAGGTCCTTCCCGAGCAGAGCTGGGCCGAGCAGCCCCTTCCCAGCCCTTTGTGCGGCTCACTGGGAGGGCTGGGAGAGGACGGGGATTCCATGGCTGTCCTGCCAACTCTGTGTCTGGCTCTCCTCCCAGACCCTACTCCTCTTCTGGGGCTGCCAGGGAAAAACGGAGGAGCACAACCCTGGGGTGCCATCCAGCCCTGATTCCACCCCACATGAGAAGGGGAAGGGAAGGAAGGAACGGGGAAGGCAAAGGCAAAGATCGAAGGGAAAGGGAAAGAAAAGAAGAGGGGGATAAGGGAATAGGAAGGGGAGGGAAAGGGAAAGAGGAAGGTGAAGAGGGAGGGGAAGGGGAAACGGAAGGGAAAGGGGAAGGAGAAGGGGAAAGGTAAAGACAACGAAAAGGAAAGGAGAAAGAGGAATGGGAAAGGGAAAGGGAAAGGGAAAGGGAAAGGAAAAGGGAAAGGGAAGGGGAAGGGGAGGGGGAAGCGGAAGGGAAAAGGGAAAGGGAACGGGAAGGGGAAGGAAAAAGCAAAAGGGAAGGGGAACGAGAAGGGGAAGGGGAGGCAGCCCCGAGCCAGCTGCCCCATGGAGACGATGGGCTGCCGGCCACCGCGTGATTAATGAGGGCGGGGAGCGCGGCCAGCACCGGCTGCAGAAACAGCTGCCGAGGTACCGGACCTCCCAAAATCCTGCTGCTGCTGCTGCTGCCCAGACAAAGAGGGGACCGGCCTCTCCCTCCTTCTCGCTCCTCCGCCTCGGCCCCCGCCCCTGCCTGCTCTGCTCCCCCCAGCCCTGCGGGGACAGGGCTCTGCAGGAGGGGACCCGGGAGCCCCGGGTTATGCGAGGGGACTGCCCCTTGGCTGGGCTCTCAGTGGCACCGAGGAGCTCCCCAAGAAACCCCGGCTGCATCAGAGCAAAGCACTGTGCGGGGCTGGGTCTGCTCCGGGAACAAACAGGCTGAGACGGAAAAGCTGCCATGAATCACTGGGGTTTCTGGTGTTGCTACGGATGCTTCACTTGGGAGCTGTAAAAGCCCCGTCTGCCCTTCGAGGCAGGGATTAGCCGGGCTCAGTTTCCAGCAGTATTTCCTTGCTGTCCCCATCCCCATCCCTGCTAAGGCTGTAAGACACTTGATCTGCCCGAGCTCGGTGGGAAGAGGCGTTCAGTGGCTAAGCGTGGAGTAGCTGAAATAATGGATATTAAATGATTGCCACAGCACACCAGGACCTGAATTTTGGTACATGAGCAGCCCAGTCACTAGCAGCAGACAAGGAACCCTCTCTAAAGGGACCATACAGCCTGCAGTCCCTACTGAGCACAATTAGATTGTCCATTGCCCTCTCCAGTGTGTCTGTCTCCCACCTTCTCCATGCTTGGTTCTACCTGGCCAACCCTTCACAGCCAGAAGAGAGGAGACACAGCTCCTCCCTTGGCTCTGCAGTGGCAAACAACGTGTCTATAATGGATATCAGAAGCCCTGGCTCTGCTTGGAGTGTGCCGATGCTATCAGAAATGCAGAGGGATTTAGACGTTCAGCCAGGACAGGGGAAAAAGATCCTGTTTGCCAAACTCTGTGGTTTGCTCTGTGCACGGCACAGCTGCAGGTGCCCGTCACACAGCTCTGGGGTCCCCACCTCCCTCCCAGCAACCCCAGAAGCTCCTTTCTCAACCTTCCTGAGCCCATGTATGACTGGACAGGGGCACAAATATCAGCTCAGGGAGGGGGGTGCTGAGCCTCTTGCTGGCCTGGGACCAGGCTGGCTCCATAGTGCTCAGCTGAGCTCAGCAGGCACTCACAGAGTCTGCTTTGAACATCTACAGGGGGAGGAAAACATCTATAGAGGCAGAACATTTATAGGGCAGGAAACCTCTGGCTGTTGAGCAGCACAGGGGCCAGGTAGCGCTGAACAGGCCATGACCATGTCCTGCCCTGGGCCATTTGCACCTCACCAAGAAAACACTGTAGACAACTTGCTCCCTCCCACTGCACCCTTTTGGGACCCTGCATTCCCACTCCCCTTATCCAACAAGAGATTCAGCCCATGCCAAAGCACACAGCAAAACCAACAGCATAACAGCCCTAGTATTTTGGGAGGCAACTACAGATTGGTGACATGCATCACATGTGTGTGCCTCCAAACCCTGGAGAGCATGGGTGGCACCAGCAACAGGTGCCAGCCCTGAACCCAGGGGCTCTGGGGACCCGGAGGTCATGCACAAGCTCTGCAATGGACAGATGAGCCTGGGGCAGGAAGTGAGGAGCTGGGGAAGGAGTCAGCCTCCACACATGCCCCTCTGCCACCCATGTCAAGGAGGTCCCTCCCAGACGGTTCATGCAGATCCCAGGTGCAAATCCCGAGTGCCCCCCCAGCTGAGGAGAGCCCGTGGTTACCTCTGCAGACGGTCCCGTTCTCCACCGACTCGTAGCCGGCCCGGCACATGCAGCGGCCGATGGGCACCAGCCACTCGCCATCACCGTTGCAGTACAGCTTGATGGGCACGTCCACCTCCTCGGCATTGGCAATGCACGTGCCCCTGGCTGCCACCAGCGAGGTGCTCTCTGCTCCCGAGAGGGTTTCCTGGAAGACGGCCCCGTTCTGGATCACACGGGGACATTTGCGGTAGAAGACACGGACGGCAATCAGGGACATGCAGCCCCCATAGTCCTGGAAGGCCAGGTAGAAACCATTCTTGGAGACAGGCCCAAAGCTGCGCACCTCAGTGTTGATCTTCATCACCCGTCCACCTAAGTCCACCTGTGAGAAGCTCTCGTCAGCAGCAATTGTGTCCACCTTCATCCAAGGATTCTCCATCCAGTTAGGAAAAGTCTTGGTGGCTGAGTCAAAGTCTGACTCAAAATAGTACAGGTTAAAAGTCTCCTTACAGGAGCCTGGGACATTTGGGATGCTGCTGCAGTCCCGGACAGAAAACTTCATCTCCACGTGGATGCGGTGTGCTCCTCGCCTGCGGATGTACTTGGTCCGGAGCCAGTTGTTCTGGCTGGATTCAAAGACGTTGCACACCTGGTAGGTGCGGATCGTGTTCATGTTCTCATCGTACCCACTCACCTCTTCCCACTGTGGGCAGGACACACACAGTCAAGGGGCTGCTCTGAACGGGCGCTCCCCACCCTCCTCACCTCTTCCCATCCCCACTCTGTGCCACGTAGGCTCTGCCAGCCCCAGCTGCCCCTCTCTGTGCCCACCCCATCCCACAGGCTGTCCCAGAGTGCCCAGCACCTCCTCCCAGCACCCCCCTGCAGATGCCCTGTACCTGCCTGGGCAGGGTTTGACCCACACCATGCCCCAGGCAGGCTCTATGCTGTGCAGACAAAGGGGCCCCTTGGAGCCACCTTGCTGCCACTAGCACCATGCTCCATGCCTGGATTCAGGGTCAAGCCTCTCTGCTGTTGGAGGGACAGCAAGGCCACTGCTGTGCAGAAATGGTTTTAACAGGGACTGTGCCTGTGGCTGCGCTGCACTGCTGTGCCTCTGGCAAAGGAACACAGTGCCTTTAGCACAAGGATTCCCACCAGTGCCACTATGGCTACAGACATGGCAAACAGGACCTGCTTCCTCATAAGCCATAAAACCCCCTGCCTGGCTGCAGCCAGTGCCTCTTCCCCAGGGCAGGATGGGACCACGGCCAATCCTGCCGTGCTCCCAAAAAGGAGGTGCTGGGTAACTCCCACTGGAGCCCTCATCCCTGCCCCTTCGACGGTCAAATGCTTTGGGGCTCCTCCAGCAGGTGTGCTCAGGTCCCAACCCCAGCTGTCCTGAACTGGATCTATGGGATGCAGACATGCCTACGAGCTGTGCCATGACAGCAACATCCTTCTCAGCAAGACAGCTCAGAGCTGACAGATTTCCCCATGGGAAGCTCTGCCCAGCTCCCCCCAGCTGACTGACTCTGCCAGCTCTGGAGGAAGCTCTGTAGAGTTACAGAGGAGAATATCCTGAGCTGGAAGGGACCCACAAGGATCATCAAGTCAACCTTGTGGCCCTGCACAGTCACCCCAACAATCCCACGCTGTACTCGAGAGTGGTGTCCCAACACTCCTGGAGCTCTGGCAGCCTTGGGGCCGTGCCCATTCCCTGGGGAGCCTGGGCAGTGCCCAGCACCCTCTGGGGGAAGAACCTTTTCCTAACATCCAGTCTAAACCCCCTTGACACAGTTCCAGCTGTCCCCTTGGGTGCCCACAGAGCTCAGGGCTGCTGTGTCATCATCTGGCCTTCTCCAGCTCTCTGCCCTTTTCCCAGGCTGTTTTTTCCCATGTCCTCCAGCGCAGGTTGTCTCCATTCCATGTAGGATGGGGACATTTCAGAGAGGGGGATGCAGGGCATGAGCTGCAGCCTGTAACTGGCCACTGCTCCTCTGTCGGGAGCACCACCAGGGAAGGGTCTTTGTGGGAGGAGAACCCTCAGCTCACAGAGCATCTCCTGCCCAGCCCCTGCTGGAGTGCAGAGCACCTCCCTGCAGTCCCATCCCCACCCAGGGCACCTGTGTGATCCTGGAAACAGGGACCAGAATCCTGCTGGCGTGTGACACAGTCCCAGCCAGCTGGAACTGCTCCTTCTGAATTTGTTCATAAAACTGCTCAAGTGGAAGCCGAGCTGTTTCCCATGGATGTTACACCCCAAGCACAACCCTGCCCTGGATGCAGGATCACAACACCCAGGGCAGGGCAGCAGCACAGCCCAGATCCAGCACCAGTGCCAGAACCAAATCCAGGGAAAATCCTGCAGGAGCAGAGCACCACCAGCCCCTCAGGTTGTAAATGGCCTCACAGGGGCACCCAGGACTGGGGGGAGAGGCTCAGGAGATGGGAGACAGATTGCTCCTCGCACATCAAGGCTCACAGCCCAACAGAAGGCTGTCAGGGAAAATCCCCGACAGCTCCAGCTACTTCAGATTGGCAGTAGCTGTAAATCTGCTGCCAGGGCTGGGGGACAAGAAGAGCATCCCCACAAAACACAGCCGGAGCATTTGCTTTGTTTTCCAGAAATAAATTTGGTGTGTTAGTGGAAAATTGCAGGATCTCCCTGCTTTTCAGGGCACTGGTTGGGAGGGGAGTGAGGGAATCAAGGACAAGCCATGTGGAAGCAATTCCCTCCCTTGCCCTGCCTCTGATGTGGCTCTCCCTCACCTGAACCATTCCAGACACCCACCTTGGCAGCTACCAAGACCAAGGAACCCCCCACCCACACCTGCCCAGCCCCAGGGAGGGTAAGGACATGAGCCCATAGAGCTCAGCCTTGGTCAGGCAGGAGCAGCACATGGTAGAATGAGGGTCTCCAGGGCTTGGGATGAGCAGGAGATGCTGGAGGCAGGGTTTGGGTACATGCATGAATGGCACAAGAGCTTCACAGCCAGACACAAAGCTACTCTTTGGGCTTTGGGGTCACTAATAATCCTGAAAAAGGAGCACACAGCAGCTTCTGTCTTCCAGGTGATGCCGGCTGCATCCAGCCTGGCCAGCCACCTCTGAGTGGGATGTACTGCCTTGTCCTGCCCATAGATATGAGGCCATGAAGGCACCACAGAATTGTAACCCATGATGAGCACAGAGCAGGACATGATGTGCCCATATCCCCCCACCGAGGGTCCTGCCCAGAGGTGGAGACAGGAGGCGATCCCACCAACCACTGGGACTGCATTGCACTGTCCAGATGGGCATCTCCACCCTGATGGGGGGGCTGGGAGCACCCTGGGGGCCAGGCTCGGGACCCCCAGCATCCTCCCACATCCCTGCCACAGCAAGCAGCTGGCTCCAGACTTCCCTTTTCCCAGATGGGAGAGAAAGTCACCCCTGTGCACCAGCCCCTGCGCTTCCTCGACGCTTAATTAGAAGCCTCTCCCTTTCTCTTGGCTCTCTAATTAACATGCCGGGAGCTCAAAAGAAGGCAGCAGCACAATAAGCCGGGGAGACGGCTTCCAGCAGGCCCCGGCCTCATTACGGCCGGGCTGGGGAGCGGGAGCAGGGCGTGCTTCACATATGGAAACACGGCAAACAAGAAAGGCTGGGCCAGGAGAGAAAAAGACTTGACCTCTTCTCCCCTGCATTGTGTGCCCGTCATCCCCCTCGGCGGGCACTGGCGGGGCTGGGGCAGCTCTGCCCTTTATCATGGTGATGGGCCCGGCCGGCAGCGCCTGTGCCTGGCGCGGCACCGCGGCCTCGCTGCTCCGGCTCGGTTTAATCTCCCCAGACAAGGCTTTTCTCGGCTGTTTCTTTTCTTCTGCCAAGTCGGCTCAGATCGGGGGCATGCTGTCAGCCTGGGGGTGAGGTCCACAGAGATGTCTTCATCCAGCCCCTGCAGAGGGTGGACGGAAGGCAGGACGGAGCCTGAGCCACCACTGCCATGCACGGGCATAGGAAGCATCTCCAGGCTTTGGCCAGGCTGGATTGGGCCACCCAAGTGCAAGGGAGCTGGTCTGGCGGGGTTGGACACTGTGGCTGCCGCTGGTTACCACCAGAGGCAGGCAGTATGCTCTGAAGCACCTTGATGCCCTATGTGGGACACAGAGGTGGCTCCACTCTGGGTTTCTCCCATGAGTGGAAGGGTGCAGAAATCACAGAGCCACAGAATGTTCTGAGTTGGAAAGGACCCACAGGGATCATTGAGTGCAACTCCTGACCCTGCCCAGGACCCCAACAATCCCAGCCTGTGCATCCCTGGGAGCATTGTCCAAATGCTCCTGGAGCTCTGGCAGCCTTGGGGCTGGGACCATTCCCTGGAGAGCCTGGGCAGTGCCCAGCACCCTCTGGGGGAAGAACCTGATGTACTGCCTTGCCCAAGCTCTTCTTTAAAGGAGTTTCTTCAGGGTGGTTCTTTGATGTGTTTCAGGGAACACCTGGCCCTGGTAAAGAAGACAGATAGTTCTGCTGAACCAGCAAAGGTCTCTCCGTGGGATGCCAGTCCTTTCAGGACCTGAGCCTAATGCCCTCATCCTGCTACAAGTGACAGGCAATGGAATAACAAGTGAGACACTGGGGATAAATGATGGTGGCCTTGGCATATTGTTTCTTCCTCTCCTCATTTTTAGGTGGCTGCATGCCAGCTCTATGGAGAGTATGATTCCTCTAGCACCACACTGGGTGACTCTGTGGGGTGGGAACTACATCCCACCAACACTGCGGTATTTTTTGGAGTATCATCTCCTAGATAACTACTGGAAACCCCAACTGTCATCTCCTTTTGTGCTCTTCCCACATGGCCAAGGCACTTTGCATCAGTGCCTGACTTTTCCTGGGCCAAGCCTGCCACATTCACATGCAGAAGAGACCCCAGAGCAGCTCCAGGTCCCTGTCAGGTGATGCCTTACCCCTGATGGAGGATGAACTGTCCAGCCCAGCTCTGCTGTCGCCGTGGTGGAGTCCATCAGTGTCTCTGTGGAAGGAAGGGGAAACAAGGAGTCACTGGATGCTGGTGAAAGGACTGAAGATGGAGATGGAAAAAGGTGGAGAGGAGCTTGCCCAGGGCTGCAGGGCTGGAGCCCATCCCACACCAAGCCTTTTGGCCACATCTCAGCCGGGGGACCCAGGTACTGGTCCCTCCACCCAACTGCTCCCCACCCACTGCCCACTGCTCCCTGGCCCCCATGCAGAATCATGGAATCAAAGAATGTCAAGGTTGGAACTGACCTCCAAGATCATCAACTGCAACCATCGGCCCAGCACCAAAACCATGTTCATCATTAAACCATGTTCACAAGTGCCATATCCACACATTTTTTTAACATCTCCAGGGATGGTGTTTTCACCACTGCCCTGGCCCAATGACTGACCATCCTTCCCATGAAGGAATTTTCCCTAATATCCAACCTAAACCTCCCCTGGCATAGCTTGAGGCTGTTTCCTCTTGTTCTGTCTCTTGCTCCTTGGGAGCAGAGCCCAACCCCCACCTGGCCGTCCCTGCGTGTCAGGGAATTGTGCAGAGGCGGAAGGTCACCTCTGAGCCTCTTTTTCTCCAGGCTGAGCCCCTCCAGCTCCCTCAGCTACTCCCAGTGCTCCAGACCCTTTCCCAGCTCCATTCCCTTCTATGGAAATGCTCCAGCCCCTCAATGTCTTAATTTTCATTAGAGGCCCAAAACTGACCTCAGGATTTGAGGTGGGACCTCAAGGTGCCCAGCACAGGCAATGTCTCCTGCTATGAATGGGGACTCTTCCATCCATCAGCCAAGCTGGATTTTCCTCCTCTCAATCCTAAATCCAGCTATCCCCAGCCTAGTTCTACCCCTGCAGCTGAGGAGCAGCCTGAGCAGGGATCCTCCATCACCTTCTAGCTTCCTTTGCCAAAAGCAGGATATTTTTTTTTCTCAGCACTTTGCACAGTAGGGAGAATCCTCTGAGATGCAGTAGGATGCGGGGAGGAACAGCACTTTTAGGACTTAAAAGTACTAAAAAATTAAACCACTGTTAAAACTGGTTTTCCAGATGATTTGGGTTGGAATAGGTCAGGTGATGCTGCCACCAACCAGCACAGACAAGTCCTCCTAAGCCAGGAAACAGCAAAGCCTCCTCACCCTTACTGCAGCTCATAGTACTTCCAACACCGGAATTCTTTTCATCCCAAATAGCTGTAGGCTGGTTGAACTCCACTGATGGCACAAGGAGAGGTGCTCAGGTTATGGTACCCCAGTATCTGGGCCAACATGAGCAGGTGAACGTGCCAACCAGCCCCATCAGAAATAAATGGGACAGACACTTGGAATCATGGTTCAAAAAGCCATCTAACATCGAGTCCAACCATTATTGCAGCACTGCCATGTTCTGCACTAAACCATGTCTCTACACACCACATCTACACACTTCTTTAACACTTTCCAGGGAGTGCTCAAAAGTCTTTTCTGGACATTTTCCAGGAGTGGCTTCCAGAGTCTGGGTAACTCTGTTCTTCCAGGTCTGCAGCCACATGCTCATGGCAATACAGATATTTTTCTGCACCACACTCAAAGCTGACAGTTTAAGAAAATAGGACAATATTCCTGAGTTTAGGAAACGCAGTTTAGAAATTCTGCCCAAAGGCCTCAAAACACCGAGGCTGGACATGAGGGGAGTGTGGTGAGACAGACTGCACCAGGCAGCACATGGCCAGTGATTCTGTGCTGAGACCATGGTCATGTCCAGAGAGGAAATTCTCTCCCTCTGATCTGCAGGGACAATGTGAATCTGCCCCTGATTTCAGCACGTGCCCTGGGGATGCCAACTGCGCTTGCAGGGATGCTGGGAAGTGTGCACCCCATACACACTTAGAGTCCCACTTAGAATGGCTGGGGTTGGGAGGGACCTTCAGGACCATCTAGTCCCACCCTCCTGCGATGGGCAGGGACACCTCCCACTATCCCAGGCTGCTACAAGCCCCATCCAACCTGGCTTTGGACACTGCCAAGGGTAGTCCCAGAATGGGAATGGAGAGTTACTGGATGTAACCATGTCCTTCTCCCCACCAGAAAAACAAGCATGCTCTCACAAACCCCCCAAGAGCATCTCCACCTTCTCCATTTTCACTCCACTGAACAAAAGCAAAGGAAGAAAAGCTCAGCCTTGAGCAGATCCATCACTGAAGAGTCAGGCCTGGATGCAGAGGTGACAACTGCTCTGTGCACGTGACCTCCTGTTCCCCACTGGCACCCCAAAAAGTGCCTTGGCAGCACTGTGCTCCCTGCACCTACTCCTGGCAGTAAATCCTCCTCAGACTGTGGCTTGTTCATTACTCCTGGTTCGAGCCAGCGGTTTCCAGCTCACAGGAAACCAGGATTTCGAAATTTGGTTTTATTCCAAGACTAAAAAGCAAAAAATAGTTCTTTTCAATTTTTCCCACTAGGAAGAGTTCTGGAAAACAGCTAATCCTGAAATGTTGTGGGTCAGATTTATGAAATTTCTTTTTAAACTGAGTATTTGTTTACATAGGCAATAATAGTGTTTACTTTATCAGAGGATCTTGCTTTTTCATTAAAACACCAGTGGTGTTTGATCTGAAAGGAAAACAACATTTTTCACACAGTGCTAGCAAGAAGCTTTAAAAACCCCCTGAATTTGTTACTTTATCTTAACTATCAATGACAGTGGTGTATAGTAAGTACATTAATAGCAGTGACTAAAATGGAAAACAAGATATATTCTAAGTCATTACAAATAATTCCCCAAATAAAGTTCATATTTTTAAGCATTTTGCATTTTTAAAAGCCTTTTATTTAATGAAAACTCGGTGCACTGGAAATGTCGTGCTCAGTACACCACTGCTCCCACCCCCTTATCCTCAGCTGAAGGATCCCCTTGGAGCTCTGCATCCACTCTGCCTGGCCCAGAGAGAAGGAGAAGAAATCTGCAGGTTTTAAGCAAGTTTTTCCAATGGCAAATTATCTTCCCATAAAAAACACCAGATATTCCATTAATTTTAGTCTGGATTTACACCATTTAGCTGCCAGCTATTGGATTTCCTTTTCCTTCTACAAAGACTGCAGTCCAAAACCTTTCTCTCTTGTGGTGCTCATGGGTGGCAAATGATCCATCTCCAAGACAGCTAAATTAGCTCAGCTTCCTTCTTCTTCCTTCCCTAAACCAGGTTCCTGTTTGAGGCTCCTGTTTATCACCCTTCATAGTGCAGGGGGTCCCAGGGCTGTGGTCCCCATCGCACACAGCTGCAACACTCCAATGTGCCCCTTCTGGGACAGTTTTTGCACCAAGCTGCTGCCCAGGCTGAAATCCTTTTGGAGATGGGGTTACACTGAGCAGAGAGCGCCTGAATTATAGAAAATTGGGAATAACTGGTCCCCGTGAAGCACGGCGACCCTGCAGGGTCAGCACAAGTGGATGTGAATCAGAACCGTAAAACCACAGAAGGGTTTGGTTTGGGAGGGATGTTAAAGCTCATCCAGCTCCATGGGCAGGGGCACCTTCCACTGTCCCAGGTTGCTCCAGGCCCTGTCCAACCTAGAATTATAGAATCATAGAATAGGCTGAGCTGGAAGGGACCCACAAGGATCACAGAGTCCAACTCCTGGCCTTGTACAGCGAACCCCAACAACCCCAGCCTGTGTGTCAGAGCGCTGTCGAAACGCTCCTTGAACTCAGACAGGCTGGTGACCACTGCTCTGGGGCCTGTTCAGTGGCCAACCAACCTCTGGCTGAAAAACCTTCTTCTAATATCCAGCCTAGCTCCAGCCACTTCCTCAAGTCCCATCACTGCTCACCAGAGTGAAGAGATTGGTACCTGCTCCTCTGCTGCCCTTCAGGAGGATGCTGAAGAGCACAGTGAGGTCTCTTCCAGTCTCCTCCAGGCTGCACACACCAAGTGACCTCAGCATCTCCTCATATGGCTTTCCCTCCAGACCCCTCCCCATCCTCATGGCTTCCTTTGGATTGGATGCTCTCTAATTGCTTCATGTCTTCTTAATATTGTGGTGCCCAAATCTGCTCCAGGACTCGAGGTGAGGCTGCCCCACTGCAGAGCACAGTGGGACAATCCCCTCCCTTGCCTGGCTGGCGATGCTGTCCCTGATGTCCCCCAGGACATGGATGGCCCTCCTGGCTGCCAGGGCACTGCTGACTCAGATTCAGCTGGCCATTGACCAGGACCCCAGGTCCCTTCCTGCAGCTGCTCTCCAGCCTCTTGTTGCCTAGTCCACCCACACACCCAGGGTTGCGCCATCCCCAGTAAAGAATCCGGCACTTTCTCTTGTTGAACTTCACATGGTTGGTGATGGCCCAGTCCTCTGTTTTGTCGAGGTCTCTCTGCAGGGCCTCCCTGCCTTTGAGGGAGGCAACAGCTCCTCCCAGTTTTGTATCTTCTGTGAACTTGCCTCATATTCCTTCCAGTCCTATCTCCAAGTCATTGGATGCTGAAGAGCTCAGGGCAATGACAAAGCCCTGCAGTGACAGGTCACCAGTCTGATGTCACCCTAGTCACTGTCACCCATTGTGCCTGACCTGTGAGCCAGTTTCTCACCCATCACATGATGTGTTTATCCAGCTGGGGGCTGGACAGGTTGTCCAGAAGGATCCTGTGAGAGACAGTATCAAAAGCTTTGCTGAAATCATAAAAGATTCCATCTCCTGGCTTCCCTTGATCAGCCAGGTGGGTTTATCCTGTCATAGAAGGAAATCAGGTTTGATAAGCAGGACTTCCCCTCATGAAGCCGTGCTGGCTGCGGCCAATGACTACATTGTTCTCCAGGTGTTTTTCAATATTTCTCAGAATAATGCTCTCCATTGATTTTACCAGGCAATGAAGTGAAACTAACAGGCTTGTAGCTTCTAGGGTCCTCCTTCCTGCCCTTCTTGAAAATTAGGACAATGTTCGCTGGCTTCCAGTCAGCTGGGACCACTTTGAAATCCCAAGACTGCTCAAAAATCACCAAGAGAGGCTTTGCAATGACATCAGCAGCACTTTGAGGATCTTGGATGAATCATAGAATCCCAGAGGAGTTTGGTTTCAATGGGACCTTAAAGCCCATCTTGTTCCACCTCCTGCCATGGGCAGGGACACCTGCCCGTATCCCAGGTTGCTCCAAGTGCTGTCCAACCTGGCCTTGGACACTTCCAGGGATGGGGAGTCTGGGCAACCTGCTCCAGATGCTCAGGAACACTTCTGAGTGACAGGTGACTCCAGGTCCAGGGACATCATATGGACAAAATTCTGCCACAGGTGTGAGCTCCACACAAAGTGTGATAAGCCCCAAGGCACGGGAACCCATCATCCTACTGAGGCAGCTCCTCCACCTGCAGTTTCCACTGGGCTGCCCTCTGCCCCTGCCACTTCTGTGCCCATGGTGACCCATGGTGGGCTGTCATGGCCATATCTCCCCCAGCAGCTTCCCTGGTGCTACCTGGGGCTGCCCCATGCTCATACAAGCACATGGGCACATAACAGGACCAGCTCCTGTGCTGGCGACAAAAAACAGACCAACTCCAGGATGGACAACCCCAAGACCAACTGTTAATGCCTTGACCACCACCTTGGCAACTTCACTCATTGTTACAGCCACTTTCATGGTGCCATCCTGCTGCTTTGGCAGCACCAGATAACAGGGTGAGAGGCTGATACCTTGTCAGCCCCATAAAGATCCCCGTGGCACCAAGGACACGGAGCAAAGCCATGTGGGAGTGGCAGGGGTGGGAGCTTGGCCCCTGGCCCACCTCTGGTGGCTGCGATAGCTGCAGCTCAGTGCAGCGCTCCCTCCACAGCAGCGCCTCGTCAATGTTGTTGCTTCTGTTCTCCCCTCCCGTGTGTTTATCTGCAGCTTCACATGCTGCCCATGGCATTATAAATAAATCTGCAGCTGCTCCACACCAGCAGATGCAGCTCTGGCCTGCTTCCCACTGGGAACAGCGCTGCTCCCCACGGGACACTCGGAGACCAGTGCCCGTGCTTTGCACTTTGAAGATGCTTTCTCTGAGCAGCTTCCTCCAGCACTGGGGGCTATCCCTGGCACTTCTGCCTGCTCTGAGGGCACACCATGGCTCTGGAGGGACACTTGGCATCTCCAGTCACATCATCACCCCCACCCCACCACTTCCAGATGCTCAAAGACACGCTAAGACAGCGTCGTGCAGAGGATCTGCTGTGACAATACTGGGTGGGGGTTTCTGTGCTTCCACATGGTCTTCTTCCTGCTCAGCCACAAGTGAGATGTGTGTGGGGTTCTCAGCTGCACCAGCTTTCCCCATCTGGCCAGATCAAGAATGAGACTGGTGGACAGAACTGGAAGGGGGGGACAAGTCTGGGATCATGCTGGGTCCTGGTGGTAGCAGGATGGACTGGCCAGGAGTGGGGATGGAGGGTGGCAGGACCAAGGGGCAGTGGCAGAGGCTGGAGGTGAAAGGGATTAACAGAGGAGCTGTGCATGTTACAGACACACTTCTCTCCATCCGGAAAAATAACTTGCATGGAGTTTTGCCAATTCAGACCAATTTGGAGTATCCGGACCTGAGTTTCTGAGAAGTCCTGGCAAATGCTTCACATTCACAGGCTCCAAGCTCATCCAGATAAAGAAACAGCTGGACAAATAAATAGCCCCACAGATAGCTGGAGCCTCCACCCTCATTTTTCCACCCACAACTTTTTCCCTTCCCCTTTCACTCCTCACGAAAGCTCCCTCTCAGGGTAGGACACTTGCCAGGATTGTAACCCTGGTCCAATATCATCAACACAGGGAGCAAGCTTCTCGTGAACCCATGACCACACCAGCTGTGGCCAGTGCTGCATGTGCAAAGCAGGCAAGAAGCTTCCAGCCTGCTCTGATGGGTTGGGAGCAAAATCATCCTAAGGGAGAGACAGTGGGAGATCATTCCTTGTCACCATGTCCTTTACGTGACCTGGAAGTCCACCTAAAACACCTCATCAGCTCCAGGCTGGAGGGACTCACAGCGTTAGAGCCCAGCCAAGTGGAGCAAGACCAGGATCTGCATTGGAGACACCACAGGTCAGGATGAGCTCCTTCATGCAGGAACATGTGCTTCTGGAACCACGTACCCATCCTGGCCTCAGGCACAGCCACCACATCCCGGGGCAGGGGGTGGCTAATGAGAAACCCATCTGTCCCCGCCCGAGGAGCCCTCACCACAGATCTCTATCCTTCCCCAAGTTGAAAGGCCCCTCTCTGCCTCCTGTGCTTTACTGGAGCCAGATTATGGTATTTTTGCCAGCGTGAGCTGAGAGGGGCCGAGCAAACCCAGTGGCCCTTCCCTGCAGCCCTGAGCTTTGCTTTGCCTGGCCGGGGGCCAGCGGAACAAGCTGAAACCCAATCCCCCCCCGGCCGAGCCCTGGCGCGGGAACAGCTCCCTGCATTGTGAGCGGTGGCTACGGGATACTTGGGATACTTCACTCAGGGATCCACTCAGACTCCAAGAGGGACAGTGATTGATGGGGAGTGAAAAGAGGAGGCTGACTGAGCTGGGATGGGGACCTCGACACGCCCTGCTCCCGGAGCCCCAAAGGGCACCCCGAGCTCAGCCACAGCAGGTCACGCTGGTGGTGCCAGTGCTGGGAACCCAGCACTGAGGTACCTGGTCATTCAATGCCTTTCCCTGAAAAATTAGGTCTAGCCAGACTCAGAGACCTAAGAATTAGGATGATGTCCATCATCTCCACAGCACAGAGTGCCTCTGACCTGCCAAGCAGGATCCAGGCTGATAGTCCACGGAGCAGGGAGAGCTGACCCCAGAGATACCACACAGCACTGGCAGGGGAAAGATGTCCTCACTTTGGGGGAGTCATGGAGCCTTCCTGGCTCCTCAGTTCCCTAGGACATCAGTCAGAGCTCCTGCAAGCCCTGTGAGAGAGGAGCCAGCCCCAGAGCCAGCAGGGGAGCAGGGGATGGAAGCTGGTGGGGCTCAACAGAACCTGCTGGGTCACCCTCACCCAGTTATTGGGTGGTGCTCAGCTGCTTGTGACACTAGGGGTCAGGACTGGTGTCAAACAAGGGGATGGCCCCAATGCCCTGCCCTTGGCACAGCATTTCAGCAATCCCAGGTGAAACTCCCCCTGCATTTCCATGAGGGAAATGCCATGAGCTGGGCTATGCTTTCCCATTCCCACCAAAATCCCTCCCTCACTCTGATTGCCCACACCTTGTCTGGACCATTCTCAGGGGACCAAATCCAGGGCTGATATTGCTGTGCAGAAAGAAACCACTGGTCTTTAGCTCTCAGCCTTGCTAGACCAGAAAATACCGAGCTGGGTTGGAGCTGGGCTTGGAGCAGAGCTGCACCTGGCCACGGGGACCACGGCAATGCCACTGGGTGAGCCAGGAGCCAGGGCTGAGCATGGCCACGGCCCAAATCCAGCAGCTTCCAGGCCCTCTTCCCAGCTCCTCCTCTCCCTGTGAAGGGCTGGCTGTGCAAGCACTGCCCTGCAGGGTGCTCCACTGCTGGAAAGCTCAAAGCAAGGAGAGGCCAAACTCAACAGCCCGTGGGGTCCTGCAGGTCACCCCAGCACGTGTCCTGCTTTCCAAGCACTCAACTGACCCATCGAGGACTGTCCCTCTCAGCTGTCTGCCTGGGAGGAGAATGAGAGCTCCAGGTCTCAGAAAGGAATTCTGATTTTGTGACCTCTCAGCCCCTGCTGAAGAAGCAGGTGAGGCTGGATGTGAGGCAGGACCACTCTCCATCCAGCTGCCACATTATCCCACTCATGGCTGCGGATGCTTTCTGTCTGTCCCAGTTTCCCCACACCAGCTGCTCCACAGGTCAGCAGAAACAGGAAAAGCCCACCAGAGCTCTCTGGGAAGCTGCTCCAGCAGCACCAGGGACCCACTGGCAGCATCTGTCCCTAAAGGAGCTGGGACTTGAAGGTGGTCTGAGTTCAGGCAAGGGCAGGCTGCTGGGAGGAGACAATGCAGATGCCAAATGCCAGCAAGCAAAGGCCCTCCTGCTGCTGCGGGGAATGCAGGAGCCACACAGAGGAGACACAGATGAAGGTGTTTAATAGCCACTGCTACTGTCACTGCTGATGGCTCTCCGTGGTGGCACTGACCCCACTGGCTGTGAGATACCCTGAGAGAGGGAGTCCCAGGGTAAACTGTTGCATCCAACCTCATCCAGGCCCAGCAGAGACTAAATTCCCCAGTAAGCCTTTTTCCAAGAGGATGGAACAGGACTATATTCCCTCTGAGACCCTCCAGGTCTCTCTTCCTCTCTTGGGGAGGGACACAGGGGTGCTCGGGGAGGTTGGAGTCCCATGCCCAGAAGCTCCTTCTAGAGGTGCCCTAAAGAAACCACAATGCAGTGCCCTGGTCCAGCTGACTGTGGCACAGCCACCCCATGGGGGATGGACACTGGGGTCACCACTAGTGCCCAAATACATAGCCACTGTCACTGGTGCCATGTGCAGCTCCTGGCTGCAGCATCCTGCAAAGAGCTGTTCTATAACATAATAACCTGCTCCCACCACTGTGCCCTGCAGCCACTGGTACAGGGTGTAATGCCCAGGGTGCAGGGCAGCACTGCCCAGTCCCCTTTGATACCCACAGCTACTCTCCTGTACCCCAGACACAGCATCCTGTATTCCCAAACCCACTGTCCTGCGTCCCCAGGCACAGGGGTGAGGTGACCTCAGGAGATCTGGGATGCAGCAGGAAGCTTGGAGGCTGCAGAGCATCACTGGGGAAGGAGCACATGCTTGGCTCTTGGACAACATCATCCCTTTCCTCACTAACCCCTGCCCATCATCTGATGTGAAGAGCATGGTGGGGACCAGGAGGGGTGACACAAACCCAGGGCATGGCTTTGTGGCCAGCTCTGTCCCTCTTTTCCTTGGGGCCACCCCCACCCACAGTGGGGACAGTGAGCACAGCCAGTGCCACCTCCCAGCACCGCTGATACTAAATGAGGTTTTGTCACCCTGCTTGGTGGCACAGGCTGCAAGCAACTCATTCCCAGCAGGCTCCAGAGTCCTGCTCAGAATCCCAACTGAGCTATCCTTAATGGGCTTCAATTTTAATTTGCTTTTATTGGAAAACACAGATGGCGACCCCCCTCTCTCCCTGGCCCAAACACACACAGGATAATAACATTTACAGGGAAAGATGTTATCTCCAAGCAGCCAAAGCTGCTGCAAAAGCCCCACTGCCCTGCAGTGACACACAGCTGTGCCCCACAGCCCTGCCCGGGCCACCCAGAGCCACCAGTGGGGGGAAGCAGGAAGCAGGGCCAGTGAAGAAGAATTAAAGAGCAGGATGAGTGCCTGGTGCAGCCAAGCTTCTCAGACTGACCTGGGAAACTTCCCCTGTGACCGGATCTCTGCAGAGAGACAGCAGGCATCCCAGAGCAGAGGGATGCCCACAGCTGCTGCCAGCACTGCTGTCCCCACATCTGGAGCCAGCCCCTGCCTGCAGCCCATCCAGCTGCTCCAAATATCCCTGACTCCAGCCACCCCCTGCAAGAAGTGCATGTCAGAGCCCAGGATGGCTGTGGGGAGGGGATGGCAGTGCAGGGACAGACAGGGACAGGCATGGACAGGCAGTGCTACAGGCATCAGGCTACACCTGCACCAGGGACCCAGCATGAGGGTTCCCCAGCAAACAGCAAGCAATCAAACCCCTCTGGGCTTGTGCCACATTAACCAGGGCACCCAAACATCAGAGCCCATGGATGCTCCTGCCCCTCTGGCACTGCTGGTGCCACGCAGAGCCCCCTTGTGCACGCCCCCCAAACCCACGCTTGGGGTGAGCAAGGATGCCCTCTGTCACACATATTTGCTCTGTGGATCGACCTGACATTGCTACTTTTGCCTGTTGTTGCTGACGAGCTGGAAACATGCTTCTGGTTGGCAGTTCCAAGCAGGAATGGCTTGGGAGGAGCTACTGCCTTTTGTCAAGCATGGAAGGGATCCTCTGGGCAGCAGGGGGCTTCAGCTCAGGCTCCTGGCTAGAGTAAGCTTCTCCCCAGGATAGATGCAGGAAAGTCCAAAACTCCTTCAAGGAGCTTGGCTTCCCTCCAGTCCCTCCCAAGGCCAAAGCATCTCCCCACTGCCATCCTTTTCTATCTCCACCTTTTCTGCATCCCCTCCAACCCCACCATGGCAGATAAAGCACCAGAGGAGCCAGCAGGTGCAGGTGGTGGGAATTTTTAGTGAGAAGCAAATGTTTCCTTCCTTGGAAAAACCCCATCTTCAACGCCTCACCATGAAGAGGGCTTCCCTTCTCTCCTCTTACACACTCATTCACCCTCAAAAGCAGTGGGTTGAACTGAGGGATGCTCTACTGGTGGATGCTCTACTGGGTGCCACTGTGCAAGTGGTCCTGCTTGGGCAAGGGATGTGCTGCATCCCCCCTTCCCTCCCATCCATCCATCCATCCATCATCCATCCTTCCATCCGTCCATCCATCATCCATCCATCCATCCATCCATTCATCCATCCATCCATCCATCCATCATCCATCATCCATCCATCCTCCATCCATCCATCATCCATCATCCATCCATCATCCATCCATCCATCCATCCATCCTCCATCATCCATCCATCCATCCTCCATCCATCCATC
>VYZP01032679.1:52554-210355 GCA_013400635.1 Hypocryptadius cinnamomeus
CATCCATCCATCCATCCATCAGCTGCATTCCACTGGAAAAAGCAGCTCTGGAGCAGGCAGGAGATGGGCTGTGGGCCCACAAGGAGAGAGAAGCCCCTCTGCCATCAACCACAGGGGCTGCAGCAAGGATCTGGGGGACCAGGGACCGGCACAGGAGTGGGGAATGTCCACTCTGGGAAGCACCTGCAGCTCTGCAGGCCAGCCTGGACAAGGTGGCAGCAGCTTGTGAACCAGCTGTGCAGCTGTCGGAGCTGGAGGAGAGAACACGCCGGGGTCCAGGCTGCCACTGGGATGGAGTCCTGGAGAGCCCAGGGCTCGTGGAGCCTCATTTCCTTCAGAGCACAGTGGATGTGAGCAGAGCTCACCCGTGAGCAGAGGATGAGCACTCGTGCAGGTACAGACAGCCCTAATCCGGTTCCACGGCTGCGGGAAGGGATTTTTGCATGCATCAAAAGAAACACACCCGGAGGTGGAAAAAGGGCAATTTCCACAAGTTGAAAGGGATTATTAGCAAAAAATTGATCAGGGGGGAAATGTAAACAAAAACAATGAAGAGTAATTACAGCTTATGGCGGCTTTGCCAAAATCTCATATAAATCTGCGATCATAAAAGAAGGCGTCTTGAGTTCAAAATTATCTTGGCTTGGAATAAAAGGAAAAAATTGCAGTAAAAATAAACATATTGTATAAATTAAACCCAGGGGAAGTTGGCAGCAGCGAATTAGCAGCTCTAAGATGCAGACAGTTGCAAAAGGATGTATCAATGAAAAAACTGACTGCCAGGAGACAGAAAGGAGGGAAAAAAATGCAATTTTAAATACACCAAAATCAAACACAACTAGAGCCATGGGAAGGTGAGTCCATGGCGATGCTAAAGTGTGAAGGCAGCAAACACAGACACCCCAACCAAAACAAGGGCACAGCCAGGAAGGATGAGCAGCCGTGGCAGCTCCGGGGACCTGCAGTACCCAGGAGATGCCCAGAGACAGACACACCTGAGACCCCTGGCTGGCAGCATCCCACTGCCCTGGGCAGTTGCCCACCCTGCCCCACCCAGGAGCAAGGGCTGGGAGGTGGTGGGGTGAGGACAGCAATTCTGGAGTTGTTTCCTGATGGCCACATTGGCCCCAAGACAACCACTTTGCTCTCCAGCAGCAACGTGGTGTGGTCAGCAGAGCCCTACAGACCCATGGGCAGGACAGCCCAGGACCAAGAGCTGCCCTCTCCCCTTCCAACACCTTGTGCCAGGCACCAAGTAGGGACAGGGCACTCCCAGGATGGGGAATGATTTTGTAGCATCCCATAGGGCTGGTGGAAAGGAGCTCAGGGGTCTGGGTTCAACCCCATCTCCACCACAAAACTGGGGCAGCTGGAGCTCTGGGAGAGCTCTGGGATGAAGTTCCAGTGCCTCAAGGACTTGCTGCCAAGTGATGTGGACACATCCAGCTGCTCAGCAAACCCTTTCTGGACCAGGAGGATCCTAAACCACCAAGTGCTGCCTGCAGAGAGGCCATGGTGGCTCTACAAGCACTGCTGCAGAATCCAACCTGGTCCCCCAGGAATGATCACCAAATCCTGGGGGGAGAAACAGCCCAACAGCCCTCTGAAAGCCACAGCAGTCACCCAGACAACTCAGCCAACACACCAGCAGGAAAACCAGAGAGATGACCAGGGCATTAGCCAGGATACAGGACAGCAGAATGAGCATCAGGGAGGGCAGATCCAGTGCTGACAGCTCTGCAGGCCAGACTCCAGATGGTTCACACCCTCCAGGCTGCACTGGAACCTCCCTGCTCTGCATCTCCAGTGCTTTGTGGAGGTGCAGCAATGGACCCCCCACTCCGAACAAGCTTTGAGGATAAGGCAGCAGAGGTATCAGATGTAGCCATGAACCTGTGGCTCCTCTGCATGGCTGGGGCCACCCCCAGTTGCACAGACACAGGACAGCAAGGACAGGCCATCAGGAGTGTCCTACGGGCAGGAGCTGAGGTGGGGAAGGACAGACCAGGGCCGCTGTGCAAGGTCTCTCTTTCATTCCTCTTTCACTGCCTTTTCTCACTGTGGGTGCTCTCCTCCAGAGGCTGCCAGTGGAACTGAGGCACAGAGCCCCCGGCAGTGCCAGGCTGGAACAGGCTGTGGATCAGTGAGCCCAGAGCACCCTGTCCCCTTGCCAGCACCACTGGGGCCTGCCAGCACAGGACACTGAAGTGACACCACAGGAGCTGACACTGCCTGTGCCCAGAGACACACCCAGCACCTGCAGCTCCTGCTGTGATGTGTCCTTGAGCCAGGCTGTGTCTGCAACCTCTCCCTGGCACCCCAAACCCCCAGTACTCTGCATGGATGCATCCTGGGGACCTTGGAAGGATCCTCCAGTTGAATCGCTGCTCCCACCCCACTCTGCCAAGAGAGAGCATCCCTGCATCTTCTGAGGATGCAAAGGATTCCCAGACAACCTCTAACAGCTTTGCAGAATTTAATGTTTGATGCCTGAGCCTCATAAAATTACCACACTTCCAAAATTTAGTTTACAGGGTGACCGAGGCATTACCTCTCATCAGCCTTGACATGGGAAATCAGGTGAAAAGTGCTGTGCAGTGAATGCCCCATCCCCCAAATTCCCTACTCAGCATGAAACAGCCTTTATAAATCAATGTCTGCAGGAGGAAAACACGTGAGGGAGCAGCAAGTTTATCCTCCCCTTGCTGCTGCACTGCCGGTGATCCCTGAACCCCACAAGTGTGATGGAAGGGATCCCTCCAGGGCTGATGCCCCATCCACTGCTCAGGGAGAGACAGTGATCCGTGGGATGTGCTTGAGTACCCAGGGATGCACCCAAATCTCAGGGAGCAATAAAAGAAGAGGACACTCCTCCCATTTCCCAGCACCACACTCAGTCCTCTGGCACCTCAGCACCCCCATCCCCTCCCCTGCTTCTAGGACATGGAGCCCCTGGGAGCATCCTGCAGTCCCTGTGCTGCTGTCCAGTGGCCTGAGCCAGCCACGGTGGCCAAGCCATGGGAAGCCCCAGCACCCTGCACTGCTGTCAGCGACCCTGGAGCACGGGGATGCACAGGGAATTTGTGGCAGGACCATGTGCAGCTTAGGCTGAGTGGCCACACTGCTGTACTCAGGACCAGGCAGAGCAGGAGGCTGCACTCAGCTCCCTGCGTGGGCATCACTGGCACCACAGCACGTCCCAAAAACATTGATGAGCCACCAGTACCGAGGAGAACCCAGAAGCTCCAATGTCACCACAGCCCAGATGTGACCCTCCGGTCACCTGTGCCCAGGGCAGGGTGCTGACAAGGTGAGCCCAGCCCCGGGCTGCCAGTGCTGCCAGGCCTACAGGAGGTGCCTCTTGCCATAACACAGCCCCAAAGGCACAGGGCAAGGCTCCCCAAACCCCATGTGCTTGGTAGGCAGAGAACAGGGTACCAGCCAGTCCCAGCCCTGCCAGCAGGATTGATTTAATCAGATATTGAGAAGAAATCCTTCCCTGTGAGGGTGGGGAGGCCCTGGCACAGGGTGCCCAGAGAAGCTGTGGCTGCCCCTGGATCCCTGGAAGTGTCCAAGCCACTGGAGGACAGGAGTGGACAGGGCTTGGAGCAGCCTGGGATAGTGGAAGGTGTCCCTGCCCACAGCAGGGGGTGGGACTGGATGAGCTTTAAGGTCCCTTCCAACCCAAACCATTCTGGGACTCTATGTCTGCACCCCATGGCACTGCAGCAGCCTGGGCAGTGGAAAACATGTCCATGGGGTGAAAAACACCTCCTTGATCCATGAGCAGCACTCCTCCCTCCTGCAAGGGATGCAGCACTCCCCTGTGTCTCCTGATTTATCCTGCCTAGAGAACAGAGGCGCCAGGGCCAGTGGGATGCTCTGGGCTGCTGGCCCCCTCCACCCTCTCACACTGCCCAGGATTTATAGATGGATAAAAATCTCTTGGCTGAGCCTTTGTTTACTTAGCTCAGAGAAAATAATTAACTCTTAATGTAGTTCTGGTGTCCCTTCCCATGGCAAGGGAATGGAATGAGATGAGCTTTACTATTCCATCCAATCCAAACCATTCTGGGATCCTCTGACTCAAGGAACTTAGTGAAGCCTTTAAGCTGTCCCACTCCAAGCACAGCACACATTATAATACTCCCTGTATCACCACATGGCAGTGCCAAGCCTCAGCTCCACACACTCACTGTCCCCATGCCATGACGTCCCCAGGCTGGGACTGATCCCAGGGACAGTGTGCAGGGAGCAAAGCCCTGCAGCGGGAGCCTGGGAAAGCAGCCATGGAGCGATGGGAGAGGTGGGGGGCTGGGGGAGCATCCCTGCAGGAGTCAGCTGGGATGGCTCTGGAGAGCCAGCTGGCTTCCAGCACAGAGCAGCTGGGAGGGTGTGAAATGAGACCTTCAGACCTCTGGTGCCTTTCACCCCTTATAACTTTTCTTTGCCTGCAGATATCGTGGATTTGCTCAAGGTCACTCTTGTGACAAAGCTCCCAAAGCAAAACATTGCACTTCAGAAACACAGGTGACAGGAGGGGACACCCAAAGAGTTCTGCCACCACCAACCAGGTGGGTAGTGTGAGGTAGCACCTGGGATGGAGCTGAGCAGGTGGTGCTCAGAATCAGAGCCCCCCCAGCATTCCCTACAGGGATGGCACAAGGCTGGCAAATTCCCACTCAGTGCCGAGGGAAGCACTTGCTTTGGCCAGCCCCCCCAAAACCAAGATGTTTCTGCTCCCTGCAGAGCAGAGAAACATCAGATCCTGAAAAACACCACCCTGAGCACCCCCAAACACACATGAACAAAACAGCTTTACCCTCTCTGGGCTACAGGGCAGGGAAGCACCAGGCACTGACCCACCCAGGCAGGGGCAGCAGGTCCCAAACCCCTGTGGCCAGGAGCTGTTGGCAGCAGGTCTGGCTGTCCTGGCCAGCAGCAGCCACAAGGACAGGGGAACAAAGGCCAGTTCCCAGCTCCATGGATCCTGAGGTCACACAGGTGAGGGGGGAACATCTGCTCTGACCCTGCCCAGCCCTGGGGCAAGGATTTCCCTGCAGTTATTCAGGCAAAGCTGAATTTTCAGAAGGAAGCAGCCAATATTGCTGTTAAAATTCCCAGCATGGAAAGCCCCAGCCCCAGTTTGTGCCCATGGGGAGGGACCAGGAGCAGCACAGGGTAAGTGCCAGTGATTCCGTAGTGGCCAAGATCCATGTGGTTGGAAGATAACAGAAGGATAACACAGATCAGCAACTTGTGTCCAGGCTATCTCCAGCCTTCCACTTGAAGTATTAAGGCCAGGTTGGACAGGGCTTAGAGCAACCTGGGCTAGTGGAAGGTGTCCCTGCCCATGGCAGAGGGTGTCACCCAGGCCGCCTGGCCAGAACGTGCCTGGGATGGCTGGAGATGGAGGAGCATTAGCCAGAGGGAAGAGCCCCGGGGGTCAAAACCAGTTTATGAGAAATCAGGCACCTTTGATCTACAGATTTGAGCAATAGTGAATCAACTCCACCCCTGGGTGATCTGCTGTACAGTTAATTAGACACGTTATTAAAAACATGCTCCTCTACCAGGCTGAATTAATCCGGCTTCCAAGCCACAGAGTCCTGCCCTGTCTAATTAAACAGACCTCCCAATTAACAATCCTTCCTCCAGGCCGCTACCAGCAGACAAGGCAGCAGACACTGCTCAGTCTCCTGAATAAGGCCAACAATGGGCAGGATTCCACACCTTGAGTCACGACCATTAAACGGGTCTGCTTTTATTTTGATTCTCCTTTGGCTGTGGACACCAGAAGCAGATCCAGAGGCCCCCAGGGCTGGCCTCAGTATTACAAGGACAGAACGTGCAGGTATGTCCTGGCTCACCAGTCAAGGACCTGATCAGCTCTTTCACTCCAAGAGTATCCCATTTCCAAGGTGTTTTCGGAGCCAGAGATTTCCTGGTTGCCCTGGTTATGCCTCATAGCTGAGGACCACACTGTGCTCCCAGATACAGTGTGGCCATACTCAGACCCACTTCTGTTCCCTGATGTGCCAAATTCCTTCAGGTGTAACCAATCCATCCCGTCCAGCCTTTATTGCTCTCCCAACACTGGCACTTGCTGCAGATGGGAATCTCCCACTTGGAGTATTTTCCTCTGACCAGACAATTTTAAGCCCCTCCAGGACACACCTGTAAATCCATCTCTTGCTGAAGCACGGTGTGAACCCCTCCTTACTCCTAATGCTGCAGAACTGCACATTAAAGGTGTGAATCCCCTGCTTACCTCTGCAACAGCTCTAGGGGTGGTGACTCATCTGTTCTCTGGTTTGAAAGCACCAGGTGCTGCCCACGTGCTTTTCTCCAGGCTGAAGCCCTGTGCATCCCACATCTCCATGGAATCCCCTTCCTTAGGCCAGCCTGAGCTGCAGCTGTATCCTCAGGGCAGCTTTGTGTCCCATGATGATGCAGAACACATCCTGCTGCTGCCCTGTTCCCCCAAACCCCACATCTGAACCCGAGAGAACAGCTGAGGCTGTGTCAGGGAGGTGTAGGTTGGGTATCAGGAAAAGATTCTACCCCCAGAGCGTTCTGGGGCACTGACCAGGCTCCCCAGGGAACAGGCACAGCCCCAAGGCTGCCAGAGCTCCAGGCACAGGGTGGGATGTTCTGGGGTGTCTTAAGCAGGGTCAGGAGTTGTACTCAATGTTCTTATGGGTCCCTTCTAGCTCAGGAAATTCCATGATTCCACGTGGAGATTCTGTGAGCCCCACATCTCCACTGGCAGCACAGAGAAGGCACAGTCCCCCTAGGAGAGCCTTTCTGTGAATTTATTTTTCCCCTTGGTTCCCAGCCCTGTGGGTTTCCAGAGCTGACTGTTTTTTCCAAGCCAGCAGCTCCACCTCACAGGAGACAGCCCAGATGCCCAAGAGCCTGATGGGGATCACGCAGGCTGGGCCCACCCTGCCCACCATCCTGGCCCCTGCCAGCTGAGAGCCCCTGCCTCACTCCAGAGGCTTTTATTAGAAACACACAGTCACCAAAGGCTGCGAGTGGAATCCATTACACAGCGTTTAGTACGAATCATTCGTATGTCACAGCCTGCAATCCTTCTGATTTCACAAGGAAACGGCTGTTAAAGACCATGCTGCAGCCAACAGGGAGGGACCAGGTGGGAGCAGGGATGGGGGAGCATTCCCAGATCTGGGATGGACCTGCTCCCACACCTGGTCATCATTCACAGCCGCATCCACCACGTGTGAGATGCTTTGGAATGTGGGAGGAGGCAGCTCTGCTACCTGCAAATTATCACCCCCATCTGAGTCAGGAGATTTTGGAAGCAGGGATAGGATTTCCTTGCACTGCTCCAAGGAAAAAGAATCATAGAATCCCAGAATCATTTGGGTTGGGAGGAACCTTAAAGCTCATCCCATTCTACCCCCTGCCATGGGCAGGGACACCTCCCACTATCCCAGGGGGCTCCAAGCCCTGTCCAACCTGGCCTTGGACATTTCCAGGGATCCAGGGGCAGCCACAGCTGCTCTGGGCACACTGTGCCAGGGCCTCACCACATTCACACTGAAAAATTTCTTCCCAATATTAAACCTAATCCTTCCTTCTGGCAATGGGAAGCCATTCCCCCTTGTCCTGTCACTCCATGTGAACAGAACCTCTGATGTTTCCAGTGTTTAGAGTAGCATTCCAGAGAGGAATTCAGGATGTGTGCAGACATTTCCAGTTAGTGCACACAGAAAGGCTGTGAGCCATGCCTTACAGACAAGCAAACTTATGGATTAGCTCCTTTCCCACCTCCTCCCAAGTGCTTCTTTCCCCAGCCTTTGGGGACAGGATCCCTGGGGCAATGGGGATCCATGGTCAAATGGGATTGGCTCCATCAGGCAAAGTTATTTGTGTACCACCAACACCTGGGGTAGAATGAAAACCAAAAACATGGTTTAAACCCTGAACATGGCCATTCCCAGAGAGATGCCATTTTGTAAAGGAAAAAGCTGGAAGTAATGAAGGGAAAACACAGCCCTCACCCACACTCAGCTACGTAGAAGGGATCTCATCCCATAAAACAAGAACAGTGACTCATCCCATAAAATGAGAACAGCAAGTCACTCCAGGGTGGACATCTTGACCCACAAGAGACCATTTTAAAATATAAATAGTGACTTGGGATGTTCAAGTTGGATATTAACAGATCATTTAGGACATTGCTTCTCTAGGAAGGTTGTCCAGCCCTGATACTGGCTGCCAGGGACCTGGGGGACCTCCAGCACTGCAGGTTTCCAGGAACTGGCTTCCCAAATCTACATCACCTTGATCACTGCTACAGCTGGGGCAGGGCGACCCTGGAGACAGGGGGACCTTGGGGACAGGGAACCAGAGCTGGACATCTGCTCTGATCACAGATGCAGCTGATAAATCTTGCTTTTCTAGAAGGTGAGACACAGCAGGATTCCAAATCACTGCTATATAATGATCCCAGCCACTATCTCATTCAAACACCCAGTGCTCCCTTCTTCTGGCAAATGGAACTACAACTGCAGCTCTACATTGTGCCCCCAGGAAGGATGTGTGGGAACATCATTCCTACACATCTCCACATGAGCCACCTGAGGATGCAGGAGCCCCCACAAGCCACTGACAACACCCCTCCTCAGCCTAATCCAGGATGTTTATCTGTTGAGTATCAGAACTTTGGTGGGAGGAAAAACCAGCATTGCTTCCTCTTTACTGTGTTTTGGAGGAAAAACCCAGCAGATGCACTAAGCCAGCAAGGCAGGAGGGAGGCAGGGGCTCAGGTACACAAGCAAGTCTGTGCCTTGGCATTCCAATCTGAAAATCCAGAGGCTCAGCCACCCTTCAGTGGTGCCAAAAGAACTCTCCCTCCTTAAACAGCAGCAATGCATTGAGACAGCAGGGCTTGCACAGCCCAAAACCAAGAGACATCTGCAAATGTCTGGCAGTGCCACCTCCACAGGTGAAGGCTAGTTTTGCAAGGGCAGTGGGTCCTTCTCCAGCAGCTAAGCAGGACATGATTCCTGCTGACAAAGGTCATTGCAAGTCCTCTCAAGTCCACCATCAGTGGTCTTTCCTCAGTCCTAAAACATTCTGTTAGCTCACCTGATACTGTGCCTCACGCAAGGCTGAGGAAGTCCTGGACTCCCCTCTCCATTTCAGCAGGCAACCTGGGCAGGGCTCCTGAGGAGGAGGATGCTGAGAGCCAGGAGAGGTGAGTGCAGGGTGAGCAGCATGCCTGGCCCGAGCTGCCACAGACTGCCCTGCCATCTCCCACACCATGTGTCCTCCAGCTCCCTGCAAAGGATGGGATCCACCCACGCCATCACTGGCACACCAATCCATCAGCTGGGACTGCTCTACACTACAGGCCTGGAGCAGCTGAGGGAGCTGGGAAGGGGCTGAGCCTGGAGAAAAGGAGGCTCAGGGGGCACCTTGTGGCTCTGCACAACTCCTGACAGGAGGGGACAGCCGGGGGGGTCGGGCTCTGCTCCCAGGGAACAGGGACAGGAGGAGAGGGAACAGCCTCAGGCTGGGCCAGGGGAAGCTCAAGGTGGGTACTGGGAAAATTTCTTTTTGGAAAGGGTGATCACACATTGGCACAGGCTGCCCAGGGCAGTGGTGGAGTCACCACCCCAGAAGTGTTCAAAAACCACATGGATGTGGCACTAGGGGACATGGGTTACTGGTGAACATGGCAGAGCTGGGTTAACGATTGAGTCTGGTGATCTGGAGGGCTTTTCCAACTTCAGTGATTCTGTGATTCCATGAATTGGGAAGTTCAGCAGTGGAGGATGCTCGAGAAAACCCCTCAGTTCACACAGGTTCAGCTGAGCCCCCACTGCACCAATATAAATCATAAACATGCTCAGGACATGCCTGTCACGACGTGCAATGACACATGTGATGGAAAGCCAACACATGATGACACAGAGCCCGTGACCCAGCTCTCACCACCACATTTCTGCCTCTCCCCTGCCTGGAGACACTGGTACCTGTCAATATCTGTCACTGCTCCACTGTATCACACCCTGCCAGCGGTGAGGACAGGCTCGTTATATAATGTTAATGCACAGAGTGCATTAAAGACCCTGAGGTCTCCAATTTTGGACCTCATAAGGACACGGAATGAGGGCTGAATCACTGGACTGGAAGCGTGGAGTTGCCTCAGCACTGATGACCACAGTGTGTGTGGGCCAAAGGGAGAACAGGCCAAACCTGAAATGGCTTTGCCTCTTCATCCAAATGTATCAATTTCCAAAATCTCATCAAATTTACAATCAGAGTCAACCAGGAAACAGGAGCAAAAGTACAAATGGAAACCAGAGGGGTTTGGGACTAGATCTTTAAGGTCCCTTCCAAGCCAAACCATTCTACGATTCTGCAACAAAAGTTTAAACTATTTTATATATATATATATATATAAAGGCAATCTAGGAAAACAACAAGTTCAACCAAAACCAGCCTCAGAGGAACAAAGTGTTTGTGACAACCACACACACAAAAGGCAATGCATGAGAAATGGAAAGAGAATAAGCACAATCCATATTTTATTGTGACTGGCAGGAAGTGAATAAAAGAAACCTCTGGAAAACCCAAGTCTGAAGACAAGAAAAAGTTATGATGATGTTCTTTTCAGCACATAGAAAAAATGCTAAATAAAAATGTTAAAATTCATAGAAACATAGAGAAAAGCATTGAGACAGCCCAGGGCTGGAGGTGCTGTCACTGACTCGAGCCCTGCTCCACTCCCAGCATGATTAACAGGGTTTTTTTTACTCTAGGCACAGTCAGAGCTTCCCTCACTGCAGTTCCTGGTGTGTGAAGGGTGGCCATGGTCAGCCAGTTTGTGTCTTTATTAGGAAAGCGGGATGTTATTCCACAGCCCTCCAGAGGACAGGGCTGCTTCCTCCCCTGAGCAACCAGGATTCCTTAGCTCATACATAACTAACGAGCCAGGGAACGTCTGGCTGTAATTCTGTAAAAATCACACACGTTTGCAAGCATTTAGCAAATAACTGAGACTTTGGAACAGATGCAACGGGGCCACATGGTGCCCAAACAACTCAGCTGTTTTCTCCACAGACAGTGGCCTTGTGGAGGTGGGAGAAGCCCCAGCCATCGTTTATCTTCATTTCTGGCTATTTCATTGATGACACTTCCATAAACAAGCCCAAGAAACCATGACCACATCAAATTCCTGTGTGACACTTCCATAACAGACATGAAAAATCAAATTCTAGGACAAGCCACTATCAAACTGGGAGAAAACCACAAGAAAACTTCACAGCCTGGTTCCTGTACTGGTCAAAGTTTGCAGGAGTAACTGGGCAGTGAGCTCTCTCCAGCACTGTTTCCAGAGAGTATCAGCATTCCCTCTGTTACCTCTCCTGTCTGAGTGACCATCACAATAGACAGAGCTCAAAGTCATAGACCTCACAAACTCAATGGACATTTTCTGGACAATTGTGGACATTTTATAGACACTTTACAGGGATGGCCCATAGACCAAGGGATCAGAGAATCACCAGGGTTGGAAAAGCCCTCCAAGATCATTGACTCCAACCACTAATCCAGTACTGCCAAGTTCCCAGCTAACCCATGTCCCCAAGTGCCACATGCACATGCCTTTGAGCACTTCCAGGCATGGTGACTACACCACTGCCCTGGGCAGCCTGTGCCAGGGAATGCCATCTGTGTATTATATCTGTGTGGGGATGAGCTGCCAGCTGGGGTTAAAGCACGACAAAAGAGAGAGAACTAAGAAAATCCAACACATTTCACAGTGACAGACCCAAGAGACTCCAAAGACTAAGAAGCAAGAGCCCATGAGGGGATGCCTGGAGAAGAGGAAAGCTGGGAAGTCCTTGAAGACACTAATGCAGAGCATCTCAGAGCAGAAGGATCACGTCTAGTGGATGCACCAGGATTGCAACGTGAGGGAATGGCAGGCACTCAAGGTCTCTCTCGGTTTGAAATCACTTCTGGGGAAATAATGAAAAAGCTGATGTAATTCCAATCATAAAGAATTAAAGAACAGGAGTATAATTAGCACCAGTCAACATACTTCTACAAGAAACAGGTCTTGTCAAACAAATCTGATTTCATTCTTCACTGAGATTACAAGTCTGATTGGTGAGAGGAGCTATGTACGAGGCAGGGGAGTGTGTGAGTGCTGGAATCAGGAGATGTGAGGGCAGCCTGGAGAACAGAGCCACTGCGCCAGCCACTGCCTACACTCCAGATCAAAAAACATGCTACAAAAGGCGTTAAAAACTGATTAGGTGCACGTTCCAAGCAATAGTTCCCAGTGCTGGACCTCGGTGGGCTCCACAGGAACCAGCCCTGGATTCATTTCTGCTTTAGTCAGCATGATGGAGAGGGATGAAGGAAACCACTGCTCAGGTGAGTAATGCCCTTGCAGCCTTGTAGAGCATTCCCAAGTGAAGGATATGGGATTCACCTTCTTTGGCATTCACCATATGAAAAAATAATGCTCCCACTTTAATGCAGTTGTTAATTTTCTCCAGACAGCAACAGAGAGAAAAGGGCCTCTGAGGACAGGCTGATGATCGAGACCAGCCAGGCAGGCAGGTGAGCTGAACTGCCCTCAGCAAGATACTGGGGGAAGGGGGGTTGCTCCCAGCTTACATTATAAATCCCATTTTTGTCATAATTATTAAATTGTTCAAATCATCTTCAAAGAAAATTTAGAGGGGTAAAAACCTTAAAATGAATTAAACTCAGTGGTGAAAAGCACTGGAGAGCCTGATCTCCTCCAGCTGCCCTGGAGCTGGTGTGGCTCAACAGATGTAAGCACCAGGCAGGCAGGAAAAGCTCCAGATGGTGCCAGTGACATGGTGGCACTGATCAGGGACAGCCCCCTGTGCCCAGCTCTGGCACCACAGCATGGATGCAGTTCCCACCCAACAGACGTTCACTGTGCATGAACAACCGGATGGCTTCAGTCCCTTTCCAAGCAGACAGGTGCCACCCACAGGACTGCCACCACAGCTGGGACCTCCTGGCAGCCAGGAGGGTTAGGGCTCTTCCTTCTCTACATTGGAGAGAGAGCAGGAGCACAACTATGGCTTTAAGGTTTCCAGGAGAGAGATGACTGTCCCAGGCAGGAGCATCTATCTATCTACATTATCCCATGCATCTCCAGCCCCAAGGAATGACCAAGGTGTGCACACCTGCCTCAACAATGCAGCAACCAGGATAAGGTTGCTGGGTATACCCACCTGGGTATATGAATACCTGGGTATATGAATACCCACCTGGGTATTCATCTATTCCCTGCCCCTTTGGCTCCCCAAAGGATGAACAAAACTCAAAAGCACATCAAGGAAGTCCCATGGATGGTGTTAAACTAGGAGCCCTTCTGTGGCTGGCATCACACATGAAGGGCATGGTGAGGAAGGTGAAGGTGGGAGCACACCTGAAGCTAGAAAGAGATCACGTGGTCCCCAGACCACGCTTTAGGTTTTTTAAAAGGTTTGGGGAGCTTTAACTCTGGAGCATTACTCAGCTACAGCAGAGACAAGACAGGTCTGAAGTGTGCTGGGAGATGGGAGAGGGAGTTCCAGGTCCTTGCCTGCCCCAGGATAAGGGAAAATTCTCAGACACCCCAGCAAAGAGCAAATCTCTGCAGAGAAAGCCCTCAGTGATGGGAAGGGAGGAGCTGCTGTTGTCACTGCCTTCTGGGCCGCCTCTCACCCGCTGCCTCCCCAGCCAGATCCTCTGACATCCAACACCGCCTCTGCCAAGCCAGCCCAGTTGGGTTCCCCCACTAAAGCAAGCAAAAACCCATTCTTTGGGGGCTGCTTTATATCACTGCCTCCCCCCCAAAAAGGTTTAGTCAAAGCAAATGTCAGACCCATTAAGTGTGAAGGACCTCACAGCCAACACAGGAATGCTGGGGCTTGATGGACTGTTTATAGAGTCTTTTATAGGAAGGATGGGTAACCTAATCCCAACTACAACATTTTTTATGCAGCTCTGTGAGGGTTCAGCTGTGATTAAACTGCTGGCACAGCCCCATGCCACATAAAACCATGGAGACCAGCCATGTCTCATCCCCACCAAAGCCCTGCAAATGCAGGCAGCACAAGTACTCCAAGTATTAAAGGCTGGCGAGCCCCGCTTTGGGGCTCCCCACTCACACCTCCACTGGCCTCGTGAGCCTGAGACACCAAAACAAAACATCTCTAGTGAATATTTACTCTGACTGCAGCCCAGAGCAGGGCAAAGGGTAACCACCCCTGCAGGACTTGGTCTGGCTGCAGGAGATGCAACAAAACCAGGCTCTCAGCAGCAGGCTTCAATGTCTTCCTCTCCCAGAAGCAGCCCCAGGATGAGCACAGAGCTCTCCACAACCCTCCTAAAACACTGGAGAAATCCCACAGCAACATTTCCTGCTTTGTTAAAACACTTGATTTTGAGCCAGCCTCACTAAACTGAAATGTTCCAAGTTGTGGATCACCCACTGTCTCTACCAGGCTGATGCTTCCTGGTTGTAGCTAAGATTGCAGTCCCCAGCAGGGGCAAAGTCCTGCCTGGGAGAGGACACCCAAACATTTCAGCAGACATTGACCCAGGAAACCAAGCCCACCTGGGCAAAACCACCCGAAGGGTGTGCAAATTTAACTGTCTGAGAGGGAAACAAAGATTTGCAGGTGGAGAGATTGGAAGGGTGGGAAATCCCAGCCCAGGCTTGGCACAGGGTCACACCAACTCTGTGCTGGAGAACAGGCAGGTGTAGCAAAGCCAGGCCCTGCTCCAGACCCTCTTAGCTGGAAAGGGAAGAGCCTGGGAGGCCAGAGCAAGGGCAGAGCTGTAACACATTGATGAGGATGGCACAGGGAATGTGCATCATCAGAGTGTGATCACTTGATGTTGGACCAGCAGGGTCTCCCTGACGCTGCTGGTGGGTGGGATTTCTTCAGGCAATGTGAGCAGGAAGTTTGTTTCATTTTATTTTTGTAGAATTGGAAGAGAAGCCAGGTTTGCCTTATTCTTATTTCTATATTTTGGGTCTGTTGACTCATCCATCAGTTTGTCTGTTCACTCTCATGACACTTCCCTGATATGATGCATCGTCTCCCTCATGGCCACCACACACCCACCCTAGGTGGGCTCTCACCGCCCACCTCAGCCCACAGCCCTCTCAGGAGTTACAGCTCTGGAGCATGCCAAGTACAACAGCTGACCAGTGACTTCTGCACTGAACAAAAACCACCAGCACCTCAGAACCCCTCACTGAGCATCCTCACCACAGCAGCCAGGAGAGGAATGTGTTCTCCCCAGGCTTATTCTCTCAGATGGGACTCAGGCAGCAGTTTTATTTTAGTCCTGGATGAGTGTATGGCTCAAAGGGAAGGAGACTCCAGAGCATGTTCAGGTGCAGCACCTGAGCCTGTGCATTCACAGGGCTCCTCTTCCAGCACAGACTCCAACATGCCTCTAGGGAAATGGGCACCTTGATGGTGACACATGGGGTGGGCATGGCACCACAGCTCCACGACCTGCTGGCATCCCCAGGAGACCCATGGAGGGCTGAGCCCTTCTCCACCCCTCAGGCCACTGAGCAGTTCAGGACTGGTGGATGACACACCCAGGGCTGACCTCACAAATCCCATTTTTTTCCCTTTTCCCTAAGTAGCCCACACACTGAGGACCTCCCAAACACAGTAAAACACCAGGTCAGCTTTCCAAGGGCTCAGCACCCACAAGCAGGAGCTCAGGTCATATTTAGGCCACCCAAATTACAGGGCAAGGTTTCTGCTGGAGGGTGACCTGCTTGGTCTCCCCCAGCACAAAACCCCATGGGCAGCCCCTGCCATCCCATCCAAGATGCCACAGGGACGTCTGGGCTCCACTGGTCTCTCCTGTTGGTCCCAAATGTGCTACTCCCAAACCTTCCACAGCCCCTGGCAGCATCCCCTTACACATCCCTTACTTCCCAGTCCAAAATTCAGCTCCCCTCCCTGCAGCTCCACCTTTTCTTACGCAGGGACCAACAGAAACTGGGAGAAGCAAAGCAGCACCATGGGACCCAGCCTGGAAAGATTGAACTTCAGCCCCAACCCCCCAGATAAGGAAGGATGGGCTCCCGGAACAGCCAGGGATGAAAGGGAACGCCGCAACGGTCGAGTTGGCTGGCTCAGCTTTTGGCTTGTGCCCATTTTCCTGCCATGTGCACACCCATGTGCCATGTCCCACAGCATGGGGACAGCCACTTGCCCAGCAGCCCAGAGGGACCAGCCTGGCAACACCTCATCTGCATGTGCCTGCACCTTCTGCCTGTCCCACAAACCATAAACCAGTGGAGAACAAGAGACCTACCCAGCCACTGCTCAGAGCATCAGCAACCTCCTGAGTGATGCAAGGTTCAGCCAAAGCTGGGAACAGGGACCAGGCAAGACATGGGAGCAGCTGACAGTAAACTCAGCATTTCCAGAGGATTTGTTTGTATCAAAAGCTGCTGCTCTGAAGCCAGAACAGGTGTCAGTCACACCAAAACCTCATGGCAGCTACTCAATGTGATGGCATAAGTTTGACATCAGATTTAAAAAAAGCCCAAAAGCAATGTGAGCAGCTCCTCTACTCTCTAATTCACCTACAGCCATGGAAAAAGAAAGATGAGGAGCCAAAAGGAGGAGAAAAGCAGGTGTATCAGGGCTGTCTGTGTGCAGCAGCAGCTCAGACACATGAAGGAAGCAGCTCCCTGTCACTGGGGATACTCCCAGCCGCCCCAGGACAAAGCCACATCAGACTCTCACCCAGCTGCCCCATGTGGGCTCAAAGCAGCACCCACCTACCCCTGGATGGCTCCATCAGCCCCGAGCTGGCCTTGTCCCCCCTGCAGACCTGTGAGCAGCCTGCTGCCCTGAGCTCTGTACTGAGCATGACACGGAGCAGAGCCCATGCTGCCTGTTCGACACCTCCCACCAGCCAGACACCAACCCCTACTAATGCTGCCAACATCCTAATTAGCACCTTCCCTGTGCCCGCCCTGCTCCCGACTGCTCTGCAGCTGTCCAGACTCTCAGAGGTTCGCCAAAGGTGACAGGGGATGGGGACAAGTCCTGGAGGTGCCGGACACTCTGTCCCCTCTAGCCCATGGCAGCCCCACTGCCCTGCTGTGAGTCTGTGTCAAGGGACTTCCACACAGCATCACGCCCTGAGTTTACCCTCCCAGAGCCTCTGGGACTATCCATCCCCCCGCAGGCAGGCAGGAGTGGGGTGTTCTCCAAGCTTCATCAAATCACAGGACGGTTTGGGTTGGAAAGGACTCTAAAGACCATCTCCATTCAACCCCTGCCATGGGCAGGGACACCTTCCACCAGACCAGATTGCTCCAAGCCCTGTCCAGCTTGGCCTTAAACACTTCCAGGGAGTGGACAGGGCATGGACAGGGTAGCTCCAGGCTCTGCCTGGGGAATGCATTTGCCCATCCGTGCATTTGCAGCTATTTCCATGGCTGGAAACTATCCCTGGTGGGGCTGCTCTGCTCTGCTCTGCCGGATCCAACCCCTCAGTGCCCCATCATGCCAGCAGCCAGCGTGGGAGAGCTGACACTTCCATCCCACCTCTCAGCATGCTCCAGCACTGGCTGATCAATACCCTGCCACCAGCCATTCCCCACATCCAGGCAATGAAAATATTGAAATTGCTCCCCAGGCAATGAAAATATAAGATCCTCACCTCACTTTCCCTCCCAGAGCAATGCCCAGGGAGCCACAGGCCTGCTCCCATTCACCACGAAGGTGTCACAACGTGCATGCAAAGGCTGGAGACACGGAACCAGTGCTCAGGCACCTGCAAAGGCATCTGCAGCAGCCTTGGAGGTACTGGGATCCTGCAAGAGAGATCCCACAGAAGAGATCCACAGGAAATGCTTTCCCAAGGCTGGCATGCCGCAGTTAAGCCCCTGCAGCCTGGCCAGCCCCCATCCCTGCAGGCTCCATCAAGCCCGGACATCTTGTTTCACTCCACCCATGCTGCCCCCAGGTCACGCATTTCTCCTGCTCCCTTTATCCTCTGATACCAGACAGGCTTAAAAGTAAAACAAGGCCAAGATTTATGAAGTGAGGCTCACCGTAAAGGTTTCCGAGCCGCAGTTGTGGAGCCTGGAAACAGGATTACAAGCAAAGCAAATCATGAAACGCGATCGTAACCTCGGCACGGTGAGATGTGACCCTCACGTGCTCCAGCCCAGCTCACTCCCAGCATGTGGTGCGCAGTGCCTGGGGGCTGCCTGGCCAGCACAAACCTCCTTGTGATGGCCCAGGGCTTCTTTGACCTCCCTTGCACAGCACCCAGCTCATTTGGGTGGCCCAGTCCTGATCCTCAGCAGACTTTCTGCCACACCTCGCCTCAAACCAGCTGCACGGGCATTTGTCAGACCAGAGCACTCCCAGCTCTTCAAGACCACAAACAGGTGCTTTGGACACATCTCATCATTCCACAGTGACTTTACTGCAGGCTTCCAGTGCCTAAAGGGGCTCCAAGAGAGCTGGAGAAGGACTTCGGTCAAGGGGTGGAGGGACAGGACAATGAGGAATGGCTTCCCACTGAGAGAGGGCAGGGACAAACTGAATATCAGCAAGGCATTCCTTTCTGAGGCAGAGGCTGTCCCATCCCTGGCAGTGTCCAAGACCAGGTTGGACAGGACTTGAAGCACCCTGGTCTAGAGGAAGGGGTCCCTGCCATGGCAGGAGTGGAACTGGATGAGCTTTAAGGTCCCTCCCAACCCAAACCAGCCAATGATTCAATGATTGCAGGACCAAGTGCCCCTCCTGGGGCATCACTCCCACCCAAAAGTCTACTGCCAAGGCAAAGCTTTCAAGAAAGATGGATCACATGAGAAAGGCTTGAAGCCAAACTCACAGAGGCATCACCTGGGGACAATGACCAGCAAGTGATGGGAGCCAATAGCAGGGAACAATGATGCCAGCTCCATCCAGGAGTACCCGCCATGCCACCAGCATCTGCCTGGGAGTGGAGAGCAGTGGAAGCAGGCAGATACGGGTCCTGGTAGGACACACACCCCCACACCCACACCTGTTTTGGGTGAAACCAACCACACACCTGGAAGCACCCCAGCAGCCCATTCCTGCCTGGTTTGTCCTCAGACACATCCTGTCCCACCCTCCAGCCTTAAGTTCAGTGGCCACTTTGAGGGAACTAGGGGCCTCCTGGGAGGCTCAAAGAGCAGGATCAGCTCTGGATACCAAGGAGCATCCAGAGACTCCCTGTCCCCTGCTCCAAGGCAGAGTGCTCCAATCAGTCCTTCCCTGCCCTGAGAGACTCTGGGATAGGTAAAACCTGCACTGTCTCATCACAGTGCTTCCCACCCACAGCCTGTGCACAAGGACTACACAGGATGGAGATGCCTTCTCTCTCTTGTATCCTTCTGTTGAAGTTGTTCAGGCTCAGAGAGGGTCCTGACAGGAGATCTGGAGGATCTAGCCTCCTCTCTGACCCTTCTCACCCTCCCTGGTTCTCCTCTCTTCTGCTTCTCAGCAGAGCAGTGCTGCAGAAGCCTCCAACACAGGTCCCTCCAAGCCATGACATGGACACACAACCAAAGCTCACCAGGCTCCAGCAGGGCTCCACACACTTTGGGGACATATTTAGGGAGCTGGGATGACACTTCCCATGGAGCAGGACTCACCTCAGCCTGCTGCTGGACAGACAGAGCCCCGCTGGGCACGGCCAGTGAGCTGCCCAGCCTGTGCATCACCAGGGGCACAGCTTGTCCTTCAGCCTGCTGCTGCTGGGTGTCCCTGTGTCCCCAAAGCCTGGGTGGGAGCAGAGGGGATTCCAGACCTTTTGCCTGCCCCTCCTCTTGTGGGCTGGGGGCTTAGGGCCAGCCACAGGCTACCCGGGAGCTCAGCAGCCCAGCCCATTGTTCCCTTTGTCTGGCCCTGGGAGCACCAGCCTGCGGCGGCTCAAGGCGACCCCTCTGCCCAGGGACAGTCACACAGCTCAAGGCGACCCCTCTGCCCAGGGACAGTCACACAGCTCAAGGCATCCCCCCTGCCCAGGGACAGTCACACAGCTCAAGGCATCCCCCCTGCCCAGGGACAGTCACACAGCTCAAGGCAACCCCCCTGCCCAGGGACAGTCACACAGCTCTGCCCAGGGACAGTCACACAGCTCTGCCCAGGGAGAGTCACATGGCTCGAGGTGTCCCTTCTGCCCAGAGAGATTCACACACTCGGCCACATTTGCCATCCCCAACCCCTCAGCTGCCGGGTAAGGGCCCAAGCACCTCTCCTAACCCAGCCAACAGCCCCCCAAGGTGAACTCAGGGCTCAGGGAAGCTCCTCTCCTCCCCAGTTCCAACCAGATGCTCTTGGCCTCTGAAACTCCGAGGAGGGCAAAGGCAAGCACCAACAGGCATTTTTTAAGGGACCTTCCTTGGCCATCTGGCCAAAATCAAGAGTGTGTGGAAGGCTAAAGGTGTCCCCAGACACAGAGGGCTCAAGGCCATGAGCACCCAGAGTGATGTGGACCTCCCCAGCACTTTGCCTTGGAAGCTGCAGATGATCTTGAAAGCCAGGCTGGGAGCTGGGGGCCAGCAGGACCCCACTGAGCCTGGACATTCAGTGTGGGAGGCCAGAGAAGGCACCTTTCCCTGTTTCCTTTCAAATACCACATCTGCCATGGGAAGCTGAGCCAAAGGGATTCCTGGTTTCCATCCCACCTCCTGCAGTGCGCCAGGATGCTCAGGGAGCACACCAGAATCAAGAGTACCCGATGCCCCTGGAACCCAGGACAGGGGAGGGCTGAACTTCACCCTGCCCCACCTCCACCCTCCATTGCTCCTGGTGTGAAACCTTCTGCTTGAGAACTCCAGAGAGAGGGAAAAAATATAAAATAAAGGATCATCACCTTTTCATCACCCTCTTCTTTACACTTCCCACAGCCCAATGCACCTCTGTGCCCCCTCCCTCCCCAAGCTGCATCTTTCCCGGAGCCCCTCTCCCCTGTACTTCTCCTGTACAAGCATCTTCACCCCCTTTCCCAGTCTTTCCCAGTTCGGAGCTGATGCTTTCAAAGAGCCATCCACAATGACTTTAAGATCTCTTTCTCAAAATGCTAATAAGTAATTTAAAGACTGCCACTGTGCATGCATGGGTTTAGGGTAATTTTTTCCATGTGAATCCCTTTTCATTCATCTCTGACTACATTTAATCTGCCACTTTACAGCCCGGCTATCCAGTGTCATGAGAGCCTTTTGCAATATTTTCAAGACAACTGTTGTTTTTATCATCCTGAATAATTTTGTATAATCTGCAAACACTCTTCGCCTTCCCATTCCCACCCCTCTCTACTTTATGAATACATCACCAGCGCAAGCCTCACGCTGACCCCGTCCAGTGGGAAAACTGACTCTTTGTTTCCCCTTCTTTAAGCAGATTTTAATCCATAAGAGAGCCCTTCCTCTAAAATTACTGCTCTGGAGTCTCCTGGATCACCCAGGGAGATCTTCTTAAAGGATGCTCGTCCCATTTACTCTGGCTCAAATATTAATTTTATTGACTTACTGTAAAACACGAGTTCTCCTGCCATCACTTCAGAACCGTCTCCCAGCCCTGCCCCGGGAAGCAAAGCTCCTTGGCAGGAGTCCCTTTGGCCACTTGGGGTGACACTGAAGTCATCCCCCTCCACCCCAAGGGCTCCATCCTGCACATTTAACTTCCCAATACCCATTTGTTGAGGGGAAACTTGGGGGATAAACAATTTATTCTCTCAAGTTATTTTTCAAACTTCTTTCACCCTGCCTTATATGGCTTCACATTCACCAGACCACAGTTTCTGATTTTTTTATTTTCTCCTTTTAGATATTTAGATACCACTTCCACTTTATGAAAAACATTTTTTTACCTCCAATGACCTCCTCCAATTTGCCATTTAATCAAGTTTGGTGGTTTTTTGGTTATTTTTAGGAAACTCATGTTAAATGGCTGCATGAATTTATTCTGAGGTTTAATTTAATTTCCTACATCATGGGCAAGTATTTTCCTATTTTAGCTTCTCCCTTCAGTCAGCTCCTTCACTTTCCTTTACTCAGAGGCCATTACAATGTGGTGTTTTTAAGTGCTGGTGGCTTTATGGATGCCATGGTCTGACTCAGAGAGAGGTAATGTGGAAAGAAGATAATTTATTGGATCAACTGAGAAAGCTTCACCAACTTTTGGAGCTCCCCAACCCCTCTTCATGCCCATTGGGAGATTGAATCTGCTCTCGTGGAGCAGATCTGATGTCTTGTGTGTGGTTGCTCGGGTCAAAATCCAGAGTTCATCCTCCTGTGAGCTCTCCAAAGAACCACAACTGTTCTCAGCCACTAAAACCATAATTTCTGAATGTGACATTTAGGGAGGCACAGACCAGCCCCAATTAGTTGTGTTTTCTGCCCTCGTGGCCTGCTCCATCTTCCTTTAATGCTCTGCAGTCGATGCCACACTTCCTGTCAGACCTGATACTGCTCCCTTCATGCCAAGCAAGGAAATGCAGGGAGGGGCAAACAGCATGATCCTCACTTACCCCTTTCCCTCATCCTGACTATCTCAGGGGGCTGGCATGCCCTGCACAGCCACCTTGTCTGCACCCTGGCACAACCTGCCATCCATCCAGCAGGTTCCTGAAACATCTGACATTGATATAAAGACATTAACAATATATGCCTGCACAACATCTCCAGGCACCTCTCCTTCCTCACACCCTCCCTCCTGCTGTCACCTGGCCTTCAAGGGGTCCCTGCCCACTCCAGCATTCCCAGTGCTCCCCAGTGCTCCCTGCATCCCCGGGTACAGGCCGGGCAGAGCCCCTCGGAACTCCCCCATGCTGCCTCTCCCTCCCTCCTGCCCAGCCCATGCCGCACTCAGCCCCTTATCACAGGAGGCCCCATCCTTTCCCTTATCTGACGGCTGAACTTTTGCCTCGCAGGATCTCCCTGCTCCCCCCATCCCAACGAGATCCAACTGGCAGCTGTGCTTTGCCCCGGTCTCTCTATAAACCAGATCCAGGTATGGGAGGGATTACAAACCAGGGTGGGAGTTGACGGGGCTCTTCCTCGGTAAAAATGGGATTGTGGCAGGATGGGAACCCCACTCCCAGCCAGAGCCACCCTCATTCCTATCCCAGCAGGGCTGGTGTGGGGGGAGCAGGCACGTTTGGGGGCAGGGGCGGAGGGTCAGGTTCTCGTTCATCCCTCACCCCAAAGCACTCAGGCCTCAGGAGCTGTCACAGCCTCCACTATTTACCCAGCTTCTCCAGCAGTTTCCTGAGTGCCCACCCCTCTCTCCAGCAGCTCAGGTATGTGCACACAAAGGGCCCTGACTAGTGCAGGCAGGTCCTTAGCCTGTCTCCAAGGGGACGGCTGCTCCCATCCCTGGGGACAGCCCCAAACCCCTCACAGCATCTCCAAGGCACAGCCATGTCCCCTTCACACCCTCTGTGGGATGACCTGAGGAGTGGGGGAACACCAGTGGCCACACCAACCCTGAGCCCTTGCCCCCTAGAGCATCTTCTCCCTATGCTTTTGTCACCCAGAGAAGCTGGAAGTCAGCAGGTACTGAGAGGACTGCTGCTCCCGCCTGGAAAAGCCACAGAACAGCGTAGTAAGGGCAGCAACATGGATGTTTAAATGAGGCACTGATTTATTTGGTCTCCAAAAGGAGCTTTCCCTTTTGCTGCCCCTATAATGCAAAGGGCAGGTGGGTGCAAGGAATGTGCCTTGTCAAAAATTAACCCAGGAAATGGAGGGGAGGGGAAAGCAGCAGGAGGAAGACGGGTGGCACAGGGCCAGGCCAAAACCACAGGCTCTGCTCTGCTCCTCAGTCCCACTTGTCCCAAAACATTTGCTCCCCTTTCGCTCTTAGGAGAGTGTTTGCAGATCTGGAGCTCAAGCTCGCAGGAAGGATCAGCTCTTGACAGATCCTGTGTTGTTCCCTGGACCTGCTGTTCTGCCACATCCCTCTGGAGCATGCTAGGCTTGCTGGAAAGCTCCTGCAGCTCCCCTGGTCCTGGCACACCTGGAACATCCACCTCCATGGAGCACCAAGGTCAAAGCAATGCTCTGGTGTGACTGTAACCCTGAAGGGATGACTCAAGTCTTCCTCTATGGAGACCCAAAAAGATGGATACACAAAGGCTCAAACCAACCTTGTGTCCCTGGCATCTCTCCATACTCCATGTGGAGGTGCTCAGCATAGGCACAGGAGAAGAGACTATGTTTTAACATTGCAGTATGCTACAGCATAAGTGAAATTAAATATACGGTATACTACAGAATCACAGAATATCCCAAATTGGAAGGGGCCCACAAGGATCATCTAGTCCAAATCCAGGTCCTGCACAGGACCCCCCAACAATCCCACCATGTGTCTGAGAGTGCCGCAGATATTATGTATATTATAAATCACTATAAAATACGCAGAAGCACTGAAGTCCTGTCTCCAGCTTGCTTGGAGGATGGGCAGGGATGTCCATGTCCAGCACCTCAGCCACAGCACACCCTGGGAATACCCGCCCCAGGAGTGGATACAGCCCTCCTGCTCCAGCATCTCTCTCCAAGCCCAAGACTGGGCTCAGGATTAGGATTGCTCAGCACAGTTGATGCTCAAAATCGAGTCCCCTCACCCGTGATCCTGTTTCTCAGCAAAACTCGTGCCGGGCAATTCTCCATCGCCCATTGGAGCCTGTCGCTGCCTCCATGCTGCTGGCTCCGTGCTGCCCACACCCTCACTGATAGCAGGGCCATCTCGTGTCTCCTTTTGCATTTTTGGCACAGGGCTGGCTCTCCTCCAGTCCTCGGGAAGCCTGCCAGCACCGCAAGGTTTGTGAAAAGTTAACTCCACCGGGGTGAAGAGCGCCATCGGGTAGGTTTTCCCTCCTCGCACGTGAGTTAGCCAGGCTGTTGATTTTAAAATACCTCCGTGTCCTTCCCAGCTCCCCCCAAAATACCTCGGGAGCGTCAGTCCTGCGATCAGCGCGCAGCCTACGCAGCAGGAATACAAAGCGGGGCCGTTAGCGATAGCGGCGTTACCAACTGGTATGGGATCCAGACCCTTCCAGGACTCCTTTGTTCTTGACTTTCTGGTTTGGGTTTTGTTTTGGTTTTTTTTTTGAAAAACACACAAAAAACTTTCCTTTGAGAAGCCTGAACTTTCTCAGCTGCAGACACATTACCTTCCAACCGCCTTCACAACTACAGGCAATTCCTAACCTCTGCTTTATGTATGTTGTCATCCACCTCCCTGTTTTCCATACTGATTTATGTTTCACGTTCTTTTTACATTTCCTTTTAACAGAGCCGGTTTTAACCAAACAGCCTTCCCTCCCGAGCCCGAACCATGCTTTCTGCTGGCCAGTGAGCAATCAACTTCCAATTTCCATGCACACTCCTGTTTATATTTCCTTCCCTATCGGCTTTGTTTCTAATTAAGGTTTGTTAAATGCAAGTGAATATATAGCGCGCAGAGAAATATAAAGCATGTAGATAAATAAACACCCCACACACAGCCGCACTGACTAAGGCTGCGCTTTCAACCACGGATCCCAAAGCACTTTGTCATGTTCATTAACAAAACCTCGCGGCTCCCTTGGGAAAGATGCTTGGATTATTTTACGCCTTGTAATTAGGAAAACTGAGGCACAGAGGAGACAAGTGAAATTACCAGCAGTACAGAAACGCTCTGTGACACAGCCGAAAACAGGACTCAAGAGGCAGGATCCTCCAGAATTGTAGTTTTCCCCTGAACAAGCTTTTCTGCCCCCATTTTGGCCCTGGAATATGCTGGGGCTGGTGATGGAGGGCATCGCCACCATGGAGGTTCCCTGCAGCCGCGGGAACACGGTGGGTCCAGCCACCACCTCCTTGGCCAGCAGCTACTGTTGGGTCCATCTGTCCACACCAAAGGGATCGAGAGCATTCAGAGGTGCAGGTGGACACCACATCCAGGCACTTCGCAAGCGGTGGGAAGAGGCAGTTCCAGAAAGGAAGGAGCAGAGGCACGCCCAAGGAGCTGCATCCCACACGTTTCCACCTTGCCAGCTCTCCAGAAGCCTTTTCCTGGAAGGCTGGATGAGGGATCTGGCTGCCCACACCAGCCCTGAGAGTGACCACTACAGCCCCATGACACACACAGGGCAAGAGGCAACAGCAGGGGCATGGGGGGACGACACCAAACCCAAACCAACACAGTCAGCCCCAGCTGGGAATGGCCGCTGGAAGCCCACTGACCATCTCCCTGAGAGCGTCCCCATCTGTGGAGAAGCGCACCTTAGAGCGATCATCTCGGGTGGGTGAAACACCCCACCTGCACTGGCCAGCCCCTCATTCCTAGAAACACTCCCCACTCCTTGGCACTCATGCATCCAGTGCTGCCGCTCCTGCCATGACGGTGGGAAAGTTACTCATGTTCCACGAACACGCGTGGGAGCCCCAGGAGCCAGTCACTGACCCACAGCACCGGCCAGCAGCACCTCTAGGGCAGCAGGAGGAGCAGGGTGGGGTGGAGGTATCACCCCATCCCTGCCCAAGGCAGCCAGCGTGCCACACTTGGCAGCATCAGCTTGTCATGGTCGAGTGCGCATGGGCCCCGCTGGCCAAGCCCAGACCCCGTTGGAAGTGTCAAGGCCACTAGTGGATGGGGCCAGACGTCCTGCATGGACACGTATGCTCTCACAAACACGCTCCTCACCCCAACCCTCCCCCCCATAATTAAAACCATGCTGGGCTCATTTGAATAGCAGAGCTGGCGAGCGCTCTCCGCTGCAACGTAAATAGTCCTATTTATGCCAAGCTCCCATATTGTAAATATCACGATGTATAGCTGGCCAACCCATGAGTCATCTCCCAAAACTCCAACTTAATAAATGGTGCCTCATCCATGTTCCAGACAAACACCGTCCGAGTGGCTCCCACCGCCCGGCACACACAGGGCCAGCACTGGCCACCCAGCCTGCCCACCAGCCAAACGGAGCCGGAGGGACAGCGGAGACACCCAGCCCCTCCAACACGACCCTTCCACAATGGACAGGCATCCCTGGACCACGCCACTCCAGGACGAGCCGGTTTTTGGCCTGACACCTGGCCCTCGCCACTGCCCAACCCAGTTCTCTGGCACTTCCCAGGATGTCCACGCAGCGGGCGGGTGGGAGCAGGCACGAATGGCTGGGAAGGTTGGGGAGCAGGAGAACGAGTCTCCCCTTGCACAGACCCCACCATGGGGCTCCCACCCAGCGCCGTCCCCGCACACCCAGCCCTTGAGCTCCCCACCTGCCGCCTCACACTGCTTTGTCTGAGCACCGGGGACCTCGGCGGGGAGCTCGGCTCCTCCTCGGGACGCCGGGAACGCCACGGCGCCAACGGGGAGCCGGCCACCAGCTCCAGAACGCCGGTAAGGCCTGGCGGAGGGGCACCCCAAAGACTCTCACGAGAGCAGCAGCGGGCACGGGGCGGTGAATCCCGGGCATCCCTGGGGGACCCTCCGCGGTACCCAGGGATGCCCGCTCCGGCGGAGGGATGGCGGGGAGAAGCGCGGCCAGCGATCGGGAGGGTCTGGGGGCGGAGGGGGGGCACACACGACACACCGGGCTCCGGCGGCGACACCTCCAGCTGGGGTAGCACTTCCCCAAACTTCGCCTCCCCTCCGAAGGGCGTGCGGCGGGGAGGGGGGCAGGGGGCAAAGTGCCACCACCCAAAAAACGGGGAAAACCCGGAGNGGGTCCCGGGGGGATGCCCCCGCCGCCGCGCCCTTCGCACCGCCCGCGGCCACGGGCCGGGCATCTCTCCCGCGGGGCTGAGCCCCCGCAGCTGCCCACCGGAGCCGGGGGGCCAGGGCGGTGAGGAGATTCCCGTCTGGAGAAGGGGACGCGTACAGCAGGATATTAAAAAAAAGAAACAAAAATCCAAGGAGTTGGTAAATCCGAGGCTTGTTGTGGGCAGCCCTGAGCCCCCGCATCCTTCTCCTCCACCATCCCCCTGCAGCCAGCCAGGAAAGAACAGGAATCCCCCCACTTCCCACGTGGAGCAGTTGTGACTTGATCACAAGCCCCATTGACACTGCCGGGGTCAACCAGGACCTTCCTAGAAGGTGCAAGCTGAGACCCAGCTCCAATTCTGCATCGCAGCACTCAACCGGCCCCAACTTCCCCGATGCCTGGCAACCACATCTGCCCTGTGGGCACCTCATGATCCACACCCTCTTCAGGGCATGGCAGGGAGGTTGGGACCAGATGGTCTTTAAGGTCCCTTCCAACCCAAACCATTCTGTGAATCTATGACATGTGGCTGCTGCCAGGACTCTTTACCCCAGGAGGTCCCCCTGCCACCAGACATCTCCTCCTCACCTCTCTAGTATCCACGTTGTACGCAGCAGTGCCCTCTGCTCATCCCCCATAGCTGTGTCCCAATTACTGCTGGTTGGGCAGAAGGTTCAGGTGCATCCTGCAGGAAGCACTTGTGTCCTGGAAGATCTCCCCAGGGAGGTCACACCCTGCACATGGATCTCTACGCAAGCTGTGCCAAGTTCATAGGCCAGGAGCTGAAGACCCACTGGAGTTCGAGGATGGATTCCTGTCCCTCAACTCACCATGTAAGGACATGGAAAAAACAGTCTAGGCTCCACTGTGCTCCTCCTTATCCCTTTGATGCATCAGCAGCTTGATCACCTTGGGTTCTCTGCCTTGACCCACCACAGGAAATGATTCCACAGGAGTGGTTAGTGGAGGTCACAGCTCTGTGATGGTGTTGGCCACGTGCATGAGCCAAATGGTCTTCCCCAGCTCAGTGCGGCCAACTGCAGGCTCTGGTCTGCTTCGGGAGTTCCTGTCACTGCAGATGTTGCTGCTCATCCAGGTTGGCCCCACGTCCAACATGAAAACCCTGTGGCCCAGCTCCATCATGTGTGGAGAAGCTTTCGTCATTAGAAGCTCTTTCGGAGTCACTCTTGCATTGAGGAAGGAGGCTGAAGGCCAGGACAGCCAGTGGCCTTGCTTCTCTTTCCTTCAGATGTGTTCTTCTCCAGGGCAAGAATCCCAAGTATCCCCAGCAGTTACCTACCATTCCAGCCCTGTACTAGGCTCCCCCAGTCCCAGCCTTCCCTCACTCCCTGCTCTTCTGGAGCAGCCAGCATTTCCCATCAGATGTCTGAAAGCACTCACCATTTCCAAACTCGTCATATCCTCATTTCAGTACTCCCCGACCCCAGGGCCTTTGTGTCTTGCATGTTCCCAAGGATCCATCAATTCTCCAAAATGGAAGTCTGGAGTCCAGGAGCAGCAGCCCTGTGTGTTTGCCAGTGCCCACCCAGACCCTCAGGATTTTCTCAAAGCTCTCCAGGACTGCACTGCCAGACACAATGGGAATTTTGTCCCAAGAGAACAGTGACTGGAGACCTTCTCTCTTCTCTTTTGAGATCCCCCTTAGGCTGTTGCTGATGGAGATGGACCTTGGACTACGCAGACTCGTCTGGCTGCTGCATTGACTTTGAAGTTCTTACATGCTCCCTGGAGCCTGGTTTGTGCCCTGAAGATGCTCTTCGTGGCCAGTCATGAGCTGTGAGCACTGGTCCCAGCTCACACCTTCGCTCTGCTCCCGGGAAGGGCTTTCTATGACTGTTGCATTTTTTGGCATCCATGGAGAGGCCTGCCAAGGTCCCACTGCCACCTCACAAAGTTGCTGTTCCCAGTGCAGGTGTTGTCACCAGTATCCACCTTCTGACCTGAATCCCAGAAGCTCCTCTGGTCACTGTGCCTCAATATCTGAGCAGACCAGCAAGTGCTGCAAGGAGCCATGCATGACAAGGGACTCCAGGCCTCCTCCAATGTCCTTCTCTGCACCTTCCACTCACTCTGCACCACATTTAGTGGCTTCAGTGGAGGCTGGCCATGGACCAGGGAGCACTGTGCATCCTCACTGCTGTCCTCAGCCACACTGTGAGCTGATGCTCTCCTTGCTGCCATCTGGTGACAAAGTGGCCTTGGAACTGTATCACAGGGACATGACCACCATCGGGCAGCTTGGATGTGACCAGTTGGAAGTCAAGTTACACTGGTTTTGCTGGTCCTTGCTGCCCACAAGTAACCCTGGGGCAGCACTGCCGCCGGACACTCAAGCCCTGCTGCAGAGAGCATCAGGTACAGCCTTGATGGGGGTCACAAAAATGGGACAACCACCCCTCCAGCTGCACCCCTGTTTTGGTTTACATCAAAAGATGGTTCCCAGGCTGACAGAGCCAGGAGAGATGACAACTAAGGGGACATGAAAACAGGTATGATGGTGACACATTTAATGCTGCATTTTCAGTTCCTGATGCAGAAAGAAAAAGGTCATTTGCATGTGAAGCCCTTGGCTCATCACACCTGGAGGAGGTGGCTCCCTCTCACCCTCTGTGAGGTTCAAGAGGTGCAGCAGGTGACAGCTGGGAGTTAAGGGAGGTACAAAGGAAAGCAGCAAGTGGTGACACAGAGCTGTCAGGCACAGACTCAAGGCTCAGTGCAGTGGTCTTTGGTGACTCCAAGGAGCCACAGCTACCAGAAAGATTCAGGAGATGCTTCTTTGGTCCTAGGAAGGTACTTGGTCAGTCTCAATGCCCCAGCTGAGCCAGAGGGAGGTTTATGTGGGATGGGAGAGATGGGGAGTGAGTCCCATACTGGCACCTAGAGTAAACTGCCTGTAAAGTCCCACCAAGAGCAGACAGGGAGCTGGTCCAGGGCCACGGAGAGATACCCTGCAGAGAATCAGCACCCTTGGTCCTGAATCTACACCCTTGGGCACACCTCTGCATGCAAGAGGAAAACTTTCCAGGTCCTGGCTGAATCCCTTGGGCTCCAAGGAACCTCGAGCTTAGAGGGGCAGGTTGGGAGGAGGAAAACACGAGCATATTTTTACAGAAATTGGAGTCTCCCTGCAGCAGAAAGTCCGGTAAAAGCAAAACCCAAGTGAAAAGCAGCTTCAGCTGTTCTGGCTCTGGCTGTGACGGGCTTGGCCCCAGGCCAGTGAGTTAATTCTGCCTATTAACTAATAGTATAGTATCGTCGGTAAAGATTCATTGCTAAACTTATGTTTTTAAGATATCGCTTATCATTTAAACACTTAACTCCTGATCCCCAAACATGTACAGGCACCATGTAGCCCTGCAGCCATGCTGCAGATAACCAAAGCCACCACTGGCTGCGGAGGCCAGGCAGTGTTTAACCCTTTTCCCCCTCTTTGTTTGAATGATAAATTGTCTGGAGTAGCACTTTCCAGAGGAGAGCAGGCCCTCCCACTCAGGGACCGCTTATTATCACCTACTTAATGTTCCCCAGCTCAGTAGGGATGGAGGAACTGTTCCCAATAGGGGATTTTTCTAACCCCTGTAAAGGGTGTGTGAACAGCTAGAAACCCCATGAATATCTGTGATTGCAGCCTGTCACCACCAAGGGCCTCCCTCTGTCCTTCCTTGCCTTTCCCAGTTACCCCAAGTGCTCTGCAGGCTGGGGACAGGCAGGTCTGGTCCTTCAGGAGGAAGGGTGAGAGCAACAGGGGCTCCCCACCTCCAGGCTGAGCCCTCGGTGCTGCCCAGCACCTTTCAGCTCAACATCCCCACTCTGATCTGTACCATAAATCGACAATTTCCAGGGATCTCAGACCTCTCCCACATCATCCCAGAGCAAACCAGCCCCTTTACCAGTTACACCAGCCACCAGCCACCACTCAAGCAGGCATTGGCTGCAGCCCCCACCCTTCCCACCCCACCGGCGACACTGTGGGGAGGTTTCTCTGCACAGAGTTAAATAAAGATTAACCTTTTACATCCCTGTACGCTTGCTGAGGGTACCTGGCCCCGGGTGGCTCGTGCTGAAACGTGACACTGAGCAGCCCCACCTCACTCAACCTGTTTATCCTGTTGCAAGGACCTGAGGAGGGGGAACCAGCGGCTCCTCTCCCCTTCAGCTCTCTGCTCCGGCGTTTCTGAGCCCTCTACATGAGGGACTCCTGTGTGTACGAACCCCGAGCTCCCTGGTACCAGGGCGGGTGAAACAGAGAAGGAAGGTCAGGGGATGGCCCTGGGCAGCCGAGCATCCTCCTGCGCTGGGACCCCCGGCGAGGCAGAGCCGCAGGAAAGCGCCAGGCGAGGGTTTGATCTCTGCGGGCAGGACCGAGCACCAAGGGGTGGAAGGTAACCCAGTTTCTGTTGCTGCTGCAGTGTCTGAGGGTTTAGAGCCTTCAGCTAGATTAAGAAGGAAAAGTCAACTGGTAGATTGCAGTAACGATTTGGAGAGTTCTCCGCTCAGAAAATGAATGAAACTTTTGAATGGTAGCCATGGGAACAAATTAAAGAGAAGAGGCACTTTTGAAGCATTTAAAATAGATTTAGAACTGTAGAATTGAGCAGGAAATTTGGAATATTTTGTTTGACAGCTAATTTGAACCCAGGTTCAGAATTAAAAGTAACTTTTGGGAAAATAAAGTTCATAAAAGTGTCTTCTTGAAAAAATTGTTTTGGTAAATAAGCAGGATCATAGAGAGGCAGGAGGGAAAAAAAATTAAAATAAGGTAAATTTAAACAAAACCATTTATAATATATTTATTTTTAAGTAAAAATAGGGATTTCCTGATTTATAGACTTATATAATCATTAAGGTTGGAAAAGACCTCCAAGTTCATCAAGTCCTACCTTTGACTGAGTACCACTACTTTTCCAGAACGTAGAGAAATGTGACAATCAAGTATGTAAACTATTACTCAATGTTTAAAAAAAAAAAAAAAACCAAAACAAAACCAAAAAAACCGACCAAAACATTTTAAAAGGCTGTTTAGATATACAGCAAAAAAAGGTGGAACCATCACCAGAATATCATGTTATGTATAGAAACTTAATCCAAAATATTTTACAGCCATGAGGCATGACTGGCAGAAGATGGGGTTTGCATTCTGGAAAATATCTTCATTTTAGTCGTTGGTTATAGCCAGAAATAACAATGTTAGAGAATAAATCTGCCCAGGAGATAACCTGTGATGAAAAACAGCCAGGCATTACCTACTGACAGGGGTAACGACATAAAAGGATGCTCGATTTAATTGCTGTCATTTGTAAAGGTTTGTAAAAGAAAAGGATGTAACCCAAGCTATTTTGTGGCAGGGAACCCAAGGTCCAGAAGTCTTCCAGAATATAGTTTTAAAGTTGTTCAAAGGAAGGTGGAAAACTGAAAAGTCAAACTCAGGTCTGTGTTTAATACTATAAAATTACAGGGTGGCATCCTTGAAACTGAGAATGCTGAAATGGCATTTAATAGGAAACTGGGGAAACCGGGGAGAAAACTACCTGGGTTTTGTAAATGCTGGTGTTAAATATAGGAGCTTTGCAAATACTTATGGACACTATGAAAAAATGCAACATTATGTGTTACACTGAAGGCACTCGCGAGCAAAATCCCCAGTGCTCTGAGGTAGCAGGGGTTTACAAGAAGGCAAATACAGGATCAGAGGCAATGGTCTGGTGTGAAACTGCTCTTTCCTCCTCAGAGGTGCTACAGAAAGACAGACCTGAAGGAGGCAACCACATCTCCTTCCACAGCAGAGGGTGGGAAGCACACAGATTGTCACAGTCAGGTTGAATGGAGGAGCCCTGAGTGGAAGATGTACCTGTCCATGGCAGGGGGGTGGAACTGGATGGTCTCTAGGATTCCTTCCAACCCACACAATCTATGACTCTATGCCTCCATCCAGGTATTTCCAAAGGGAAGCAAGCTACAGGAGATGTGGTGGCACAGAGAAAGCAGAGCTGTGTGCAGGCAACCCTCCCTGCCAGGGTCTGGAGATGAAAGGTCAGGAGTCAGCAGGAGCGGGGCTTGTGCTCTATGATTTCATTTCCCATTCTCCCTTTGGGTCTAGGAATATCCATATCATTAAGGTCTGGGCTGAAATGGGACTGAACTGGAACAATTCCTGCAGAGTGATAGCAAATGCATGCACAGGCTCCTGACTTTGATATTGACTGACTTACCTTTTATTTTATTGAAGATTCATGAGAATAATAATCTCTAGCAGCAAGGTGTCATAGAATTATAGAATGGGTTGGATTGGAAGAGTCCTTAAACCACATCCCATTCCACCTCCTGCCATGGGCAGGGACACCTTCCACCGTCCCAGGTTGCTCCAAGCCCCATCCAACCTGGCTTTGGACATTTCCAGGGATGGGGCAGCCACAGCTTCTCTGGGCAGCTTGTGCCAGGCCCTTACCACCCTCACAGGGAAGAGTTTCTTCCCAATATCCCATCTAACCTTTTCAGTGTGAAGGCATCCCTCCTTGTCCTGGACATGCTTTGTCCAAAGTCCCTCTTCAGGTTTCCCCCAGTCCCCTTTTAGGTACCGTGTGGCAGTAAGGCCTTCCTGGAGCCTTCTCTTCTCCAGGCTGAACACCCCCAGCACTCTTGCCCAGGGACATCTGAGGATGAAGATGGGGTGTGGTATAGAAGCACAGGGCTACAGGGGCAGGAGCGTGGTGAGAAGGGACAGGCAGCACTTATGATGCACTAGCACTGTGGAGGTGGTGGACACATCTCCAAGGAGGGAGAGGCAGGGGCTTGTACTCAAAATGTGAGGAGGCTTGGGGGGTCTTTTGGGGCTGGGTAGAGGCAGGGGACACATCCCTTCAGGGCTTGAGGAGTGCTGGCCATGGCACAGGAGCAGGACCTGCTTCATGTCTGTCAGCAGCTCTGGCAGGGAGCGGGAGGAAGCACTGCCCAGTTAACCAGCGTGGATGGAGCACAGCTGCCCCTGGGACAGCCTGTCCTGCTGCCCTTTGGGTTGCTGACCTCGCAACAGAGGGACCTGCCAGCCAAAGCGTGCTCAGGTGACTGCTGGCACCTTGACACAGCACTGCCAGGATGGAGCGGTGATGGTGGAGAGGCCGTGGCACTGGTCCCTGCCAGGAACACCGGGCACAGGGGACAGTGATGGTCACAAAGGTCATCCTTTCATCCAGCCCTGCAGTGTGACCCATTGAGGAGGCTCTTTGCAGATTTCTCCCCAAGACTTGGTCCTTGCAGCTGCTGGGATCCCACTGGCCCACTGGAATCAGGATCCTGCTTGGTCCCTGTGGAATTTCTCCTTGAGTGCTCCTTTGGGGATTCTCATAAGCACCTGGGACTGCCGATTCCTCTTGCACTCATTGAGGTGTCCCTGCTCCTGAAGGCACCAGGAGCACAGCATCAGGGCTGAGCCCTCACCATCCTGTCCTGGCACCAGCAGGGGATGGGGTGCCTTGAGGAGTGCTGTGGTGGCCATATGAAAAGTCCCTGGGAGACATAAACTCCATGTATTAGAGGGCAGCTGAAGACCCCTGGGCAAGTACTGTCTGCCAGAGGAAAGTCCATGGGGCTTCTCCAAAGGGGAATCCTGCTTCACAACCCTTCAGAGCCCTCCAGTGTGGCCAAACACACACAGTCAGTGCCATCTGCTCCTGGCATCTGCTGGGGGTTCCAAAAGCTTTCCTTTAAGTTCCTTGCCGAAAGTTTTTTAAGGAAAGCAGGAAGCCTGGGAGAGTCAAGGGGGTTCCTTGTCATTTTAATTGTGTAAGAGATGGCTGCAGAGAGAAGTAAGCAGAGGGAGGTCACCAGCCTGTCCTGCAGGGTCTGAGCTGTCATGTCCAACAGCCCCAGAAGAGGCAGGAATAGGGGTGAGCAAGGAGGTGACAAAGGGTAAGCGATGCCATGGGGAAAACATCCAAAACTTCACTTGCACAGTGACAAGGTTGCTCCCTTCTCTGTCTTCTCCCAGGAATAAACCAAAGGCATCAAATGACACTTGTGTGAGGTCCAGGGCCAGGGTCTAAAAGACTGGGGTTTGGGATCAAAAGAGGTGATTCTTCACGTGGATGGAAGGTGAACTGTTGACCTCCTCAGCAGAGCTGGGGCCACAAAATTCACATGAGTTCAAGTGCAGGCTGGAAAAGTCCTTGGAATGGAGATACAGGAATTTAGAACACACAGGGAAATCCATGGAAATTAAAATAGCTGGAAAGTCATCAGTACAGATCTTCCTGGACTCCTACAGCCCCCCAGCCTGTCCTCTTTCTTCTGTTAAAATCCTTCCTGGTCCCTTGGGAGATGTTGTGGATGCTAGAGACTTGTCCCATGGGCTACACCAACCTCTGCACTGAGGCACTGGCAGGGGCTCCCTGCCATCAACATGGCACCAGTGCAGGATGGGGACCTCCAGCACAGCCCTGCCAGTTGCATTCATGCACCTAAGAGGTCTTTAATTTGGGTTCACTTTGCTTTTTTCTTTCTCAAGGTGTGTTTTGTTCTGTCTGGAGAATGGGAATGTCAAGAGCTGGAGTTGCTATGCCAGTGCTGGGGTGCGGACTTCAGCAGCAGCTGAGGGAGCCGGCACAGCGCCCTGTGAGAGGGAGCAGGAGGGGAGCAGGAGCCAGGGAGTTGAGGGGTGCTCATGGGTGCTCCAGCCTTGGGAGCACAGCAAGCACAGAGCCTTCCAGCCTTGGGATATGGAGGCAGGGATGTGTTGGGCTGGTGCTGTGCTGAATGCGTTGCTCAGCAGGAATACTGGGGAGGAAATAAATCAGCCCCTGATTTACCTGGGAGGACAGATACTTCTTCTCAACTGGTTTTTAATTTGGACTCAATTTCCAAGCCGGGCTGTTCAGATGTCTCTGAGATAAGTGATCTGTGTAACGTCTGAGTCAAACAGGATTTTCCTTCTTTTCTGACAGCAAAGCTGTGCTCCGTAAGTGGATGTTCCAGCTAATGAGGTGTTAAGTGCAGAGAGAATCACAAGTACTTGAGGGCAGGATCCAGCTGGTAGTAAAACCAACAACCAGCACCAAGATTGTCCTCAACTTCCAGGAACAACTTCAGACAATGAAACTGTACTGAGGGCAGGAGCGAGGGAAAACCTGGGAAATAGAACCACAAAAATACAGCCATATGTCATGCTACAGCTGCATCACATGTTCCCTTTCCTTGGGCCAATGGAGGATGACTAGGGCGAGACAGCAACAGTGGCTTTTAGCTGGCAACCAGGGGCCAAGTGGGAGCAGCCCCGAGAGTCCTGAAATCCCAGCATTTGCTGAAGAAATGCCCACAGAAGATGCAGTGACTCCTGCCAGGGAGGTTTAGCACAGGTCTCTGCTCCTAGGGAGAAGGGATGCTGTCTGGGCCTGAGCTACTGTGCCTTGCAGTGTCTGCAGTGCTGAGAGGAATAGGGTGAATCTTGAAGCCAAATGTATCATCTGCCCATTTTGTTTGCCTTTGGAGCAGCCCAAAAGCCCAGCTGCACGCACACTCAGTAGCCCTGGTGTCCATCCCTCCACAGCAAAGCCACCTCCATCTGTCCTTTTGCCTCTGTGGAGAACAGGCAGCCCAGGAGCAGCAGGACCACGTGGCACAAGGACAGAGGATGCACAGGCTCCACAGTGACCTGGTCTTCAGGACACTTCCACACCACAGAACCAAAAATCACAGTGATATTCTCTGAAAGGGATTTTCTTAGTGTTCTGCTGTGGACACAGGCTCAGCTGGCACATCAGATGGACATCAGGGTTAGGGAGCAAGCCCATGAGGAGGCTGGAGGAGACCAGGTGGGGCAGAGAAGCGTGAATGTCCTACAAATGCAGTGTCAAGACACATAGATGTCTTAGCAAGGGACCTGAGCAGGGAGAATCAGAAATGTGTCGGAGAAACACAGCAGGTTCCCTGAAACAGCAACTGGTGGCAGATGTCCTGCTTTGGACATTCCAAGTGGTGCTGAGATGTCCACAGGACCTCATGGCAGATGATAGAACACTGTCGGCTCCAACACTCACTCAATGTAAGAAAACTTGGGGTTGCAGGGGGGAACCCCCCTAGAGGGTTTCTAGGACCTGCCGCATCCAGCCTGACCTAGTGCTAATGACACTGCAGGAGGCTGGACCAGAGACCCCATATATGTTCTCACCACCACCTCCAGGATTTATGGGTATCTCCTGAACTGACCTCCTCTGGGACACAGGTTGTACAGCAGCAAAAGGAACAACCTGCAGGCCCTGAAGCAATATGGATATGGATATGGATATGGATATGGATATGGTTTAGTGGGCATGGTATTTAGTCAAAAGTTGGACTTGATGATCTCGGAAGTCTTTTCCAATCTTAATGATTTTGTGATTCTATGATTCTATTGCTGTCCCACTGCAGCAGATGGATAAAGATGTATCTCTGGAGCAGGACAGATCTCAGGAGCAGGGATGGGAGAGCTGGGAGAAAGGTTCCAGGACCCTCACTGCCATCCAGCGTGGGACAGCACTTGGTGTTGGCTGAGCAAGGTCACTAGGGGATGGAATAACACAGGACTGGCAGCAAACCAGCATCTCTCACAGCACTAGAGTTTATCTTTAACAACAACAACGGCAGCAGCCCCACTTTGCTGGAAAATACCTGCCCACTGCCGGGATCCTGCATCCTCACACAGAGCCAGGCATCCTGCGGGAGCTGAGCCGTGTTATCTGCCCGAGGGGGATTACGCTGTGAAACCGGCTCGTTGGGGATTGTATATTAACAGGATATGCTCGGCTGGTTGACAGGAAGCAATAAAGTAATTTGAAAGAGACTGGGAGAGAGTGTGTGAGTTCCTGCGTCTGTGTTAAATCATGGCTCTAGATAAGCAAACAGCGGCCCCGGAGCGGGAGGAGCGCTGCCAACAGGGACACGGCCGGTGCCAGAAATCTCCGGGAGCTGCCGCAAGCCCATCTCGGAGGCAGCGTGGAAACCACTGGGATTGCGATTACAGCTCTGCCATGCCCTGCTCCGGGCTCCGGTCCTGCAGGATCCCGTCCCTGTCACCCCAGCCCTGCACGGATGCAAGGAGAGCATCAACCCCTCGGCAGCCCAGAGAGCTCTGTGGCTGCCTGCGGGAGCCCATCCCACCCACCTTTAGGAGCTCCGGGAAGGAGCTGCTCCTCCCAGCAGCTCCAGGCCTGCCGAAGGAAGGGGAGGAGAGACAAGAGCAGAAAGATATGCGGCTGCAAGGAGCGACACTGCCGAGAGAAGGGCGAGGTGTAGGCTGCTGCGAGGCCGAGGAGAGAAGGCGGCTGAAGGGAAGCATCGGGCACTCACTCGCCTTTGGCACCTGGCGTGGATCGCAGCGCCCGGGGAAGCGAATCCTGCCGTGTGTGTGTGTCAGGCAGCCCAGAGAGGGTGATCCTGCCCTGTGTGTGTGTCAGCCAGCCCAGGGAAGGGGATCCTGCCCTGTGTGTGTGTCAGACAGCCCAGGGAATGGGATCCTGCCGTGTGTGTGTGTCAGGCAGCCCAGGAAAGGGGATCCTGCCGTGTGTGTGTGTGTCAGGCAGCCCAGGGAGGGTGATCCTGCCGTGTGTGTGTGTCAGGCAGCCCAGAGAGGGGGATCCTGCCATGTGTGTGTGTCAGGCAGCCCAGGGAAGGGGATCCTGCCGTGTGTGTGTCAGCCAGCACAGCACCTGGCACGCCGGCCCCACTCAGACTCCCACATCCTGCTGGAATCACACACGGTAAAATGTCAGCAGTGTTTATTGCTCTCAGGGAGGCTCTGCTGGCCTCCAACAGGGGATGTTTGAGTTCTTCTGATGCAATCTCTGGTCTTTTTTGTAAGGGATACACTTTCACACACCGAGTGATTGCCCAGAAGCTCCCTGCCACAGGATATGAGCTCCACGGGATCAACAAAATGTGTCTGCATTTGGTGGGGACTGAAGACACTCAAAGCACTTATTCAGAATAACAGAAATAAAAAATCACATATGCTGCCTTCCACCAGAGGCAAAAATATCCAACCTAGAGCCTAGATGAGTGTTGAACCTTTTTTCCCATGTGTCAAGTGCTCCTAGCTGGGTGATGGGCAGGAAGTGGGATGGGACTTGGAGCAACCTCACCTAGTAGAAAGTGTCTCTGCCCATTGCAGGGGAGATGGAACAAGATGACCATTAAGGTCCCATTGAACCCAAACCATCCTGTGATTCTATGAAAGCTCCCTTGGCAGTGGTTTATGTCAAAAGCTGTATCTCACTCTGCAGCACCTCACACTGCCCTTGTCAGAGAAGATCTCTTGGTGCATAAAGCACTGTCCAGCGTGCATTGGGCACCCCTGTGCCTGACCAGCACCTTCTCCAGGCATGAGTCCTCACACTCCTGCAGCTCTGTTATGAGAAGGCTTCCCTGGAAGCCGAGGCCATGATGCATGTGGACACCTGCATACATTGGAAAGTAAGTCTGTGCCAGCAATTTTCACAAGCATGTTTGTTGCGTTCCTTGGGGCATCACAAGCCCTCCCTGTTGAGGAGAAAGTGGTGGCTGGGACAAGGGTGGAGGTGACTGGAGCAGAAATGGTCAGTCAGAGACTGTGAGGTAGTGCCATGTCCTCCACATGTTCCTCATTTGCTTTTTCAACATTCCCTCCCTGATGCCTGCACTAATTCTGGATCCCCAGTGGAGTCGTTGATGATGTTCTTGCACCCCTCCTTTCTCCCACGCACCTCACACCATTTTTGGAATATCCAGCTGGGACAAACACAACTTGTTCCCTGCCTGTGCAAGAACCGCTCCAGCTGGCTCTTCCAAATGCAGCCAGGCCAGCCACAGCTCAGAGTTATCTGATGGTCACACGCAGCAGCCAAACCCCTCAGCCCTTCCCACAGACCTTTCCTGCCATAACTGGAAGGGCCTGGGCTGTACTGGGGAGCCAGCTGGCACCTGGCTGGGTGTGTGGGTAGTCCCCAGAGCCTGGGATGTCACCAGAAGCTCAGGTGATGTGCTGTGCAGCCCTTCCCATGGCATCACTCAGCAGACTGGTGTGGGTGGCCCGTGGTGGCCTCTGGAGAGGCGGTGCCCTGCTCCCTCCTCTCCCTGGGTCTGTCGCTGTTTCATGTCTCACACTGTCTCACCTTGCAGAGCCTCACACAGACTGTCTGACCTTCATCACCAGCTTGGCACCAGGAGTTACCTGACCTGCTCCTGAGTCATCTCTGCACGCAGCAGGGAGCAGCAGCCTCCAGAAAATGGATGTGCCTGCTGCTATCCAACCCAGTCACACGGCTTGGGAGCTGCTTTGGAGCTCCCCAGGTGGGAATTGGTTGCCACCGCTTCAGTCCTGCACAATTTCTTCAGCCACATGCTTGGAAACCTGAGGGACTCGGATGGGACTGGCCAAAGCAGCCACATCCCAAGCTCAGCCCTACTCCTGAAAAGACCTGGGACACCGTGAACTTCTTTGCCTCTCCAGCATTTTGTCCTCCTTCCCTTACACCCCCCACCCAGCTGCAGAAAAGAGATGATCTCCCAGTGCATGACCCAACCCCCTCACGGCAGAATTGGAAGGGCTCCTGGAGCCAGGCCACTGAGAGGAAGGACCACTCCCTGTACTGGACCTACTCCAGGCTGGAAGGAGAGACAAGTTGCCTTGGCTGCAGTAATTAAATCCTTCACACAAATGAGAGAGAACATCCCATTCTCCCCACTCCCCCACACACAGTGCTGCAGTGTGCAAGTCCCTGGAGCCACTGGACAAGCACATCAGTCATCCCCCAGGTGGGTTAGGCTGGACTTAAGTTGCTTGGGCTCTGTCCTTGCTGTGTCTGAGACTAGGCAGGACTCCCAGCTCCTCTGGGTCAGCTGTCCAAAAACTGCCACCACACTGACCTAACCTTTTGGATCTGCTAAACCAGGTCTGAGCACCTCAGCCTGGCTGCTCAGAACTGGGGGGAGCAGGGAGAGAATCTCTGGTGTAGACTGACCTGTAGACATGTGCTTGTGCTCACCAATGCACAAAGGCTGCAGGATGGGCAGGAAAAAGAAGAGGCAAACCCATGGGAGATTTGCCATCCTGCAGCACCAAGAACTGGGTATCCATGTGTGTTATTTACTGAGCCAGCACCTCCTGCCGGGAAGGGACAGGTGTTTCCTCCAGACCAGACTAAAATATCCCTGGCATTCCCCTGTCTTGGAAAGAAACTCTGGTCCTGTTAGCTTGGCTCAGCTTGTGTGGGATCAAGCACCATTAAGAGCTCATTGGCTGCACACCTGGCCAGGTCACCTCCATCCTCCTGCAGCCCCACCAGCTCCCAGTAGGGCTCCACTGGTGAAGGAGCCTCTGTGGAGGATTCCTCTGTGCCCAGGGCGCCAGCATGGCTCTCCTGCCCAGAAGCACCAGGCTCTCTCCCTGCCCACCCTGCTCCCATCTCATCCCTGGGGACCTGGGGGTGTTCAGGACTCCCACAGCCCCCACCGGCTCTGCCCCCCTCCCCCATAAGCCAGCCCCCCTCCCCGGCAGAGCTGCATTCCCCCGCCTCTGCACGGGCATGGCTCGGCCTTTCTTCCTTTTCATCCCTTTCTCCCTGGCTGAATGCGCTTTGCTTGCTTTGGCGGCGCGGGGCAGGGAGAGCCCCTCTCCCCCCTCGCTCCCGGGGATCCCCCCGGCAGATGGGGCCGGGGTATGAATGTGCACACAGTGGAGCCCCTAAGAGGATTTGCTGGTGCCCCTTTCATTGCGAGCCTTTGTGTGCTGCTCCACTGCGGTGGGACGCCCCCGAGATCTCCCCCGGCTCCTCTCTCTTCCACTCCAGAAGAAAAGAAAGTGCCTATAAAGGCCTTGTTTGTCCGACTTGTTTGAGAGGACCATATTGCTGTAGGTGCCGCGGGTCCCGGCGTGACAGCGTCGCCCCTTTGAGAGCGGGTGACGTGCGGCTCCCTCCTGGGAGGGTCCGAGCGGGCGGCTTAGCCAGGCGCTGGGAAAAAAAAGGTTTCAGTTGCATTTCAATGTCCATTGAACCCTGAATCCCCGGCGATGGTTTTTCCAGAGGCTCTGCAGACAAGACAAAGGCACGGAAGAAGAGGCTGGGAAGATGCTTAGCGTCCAGCAGTGGGTGAAGGAGCTGCTACCCCCCAAAATCCCATCCCGGAGAGCTGAACGGGGCTGGCAATGCTGCTTTTCCAATGACATCTAGCGGTAAAGCCAGGGAAGGAGGAAAACGTCGCCTGGGTTTTCCTGGCTGGAGCGCGGCACCTCCCGCTGCGGCGTTTTGCCCTTTGTATGGCAGCAGACGGCCCCCAGTGAAGAGGGAAGCACAAACAAGCTGCACAACAGCCTCGGCAGCCCGAGATGTCAACCAGCCCACCCTGAAACGTGTGCTGCTCCCTAGGCCTCGTCCCGCATTTTCAGGGGCCCTGGAGCAGATGTCTGGGCTGGAAATGGAGGCACTCAGCACACCGCTGTCCTCTCTGGGTCTGTGCTCCAACACGTCCCCATGCGTGCTGCCAGCTGCTCGGAGGCAGGTATGTGACACACGTGGCAGCCTGGGAATATTTCCAGTGCAGGCAGAGTGCTTGCAGCAGCAGCCACAGGCAGTGACCCTGAAGCACAGAATATGGCTCCAGGGATGCTTGCAGGGCATCTCACCCCAGCTAAGGTGGCCCCCCAGGACCTATGGTGGTCCTGACAGGGGCGTGATGGCATGGCCGAGGCTAAATAACAGCCTGGGCTGCTCACTGTTTAACCAAAGTGTATTAAGATGTCAGGAAGAGCTTCCATACCTCACCAGACACTGGAAACCCCACTCTGGAGAGCACACACTGGAGAGGTTGGTCATTAATGTCTCCACTACAGCATTTCAGAGCCATTTCTTATGGCTCACTGCACACCAGAGCACCCACACTGCTGGGTCATGAACTGCTGATGGATGTTGTCCCGAGCCAAAAGGGACCATGGAGCCTAAATCATCTCTTGCACAGCCTCTTCTGCAGCAGATCCCTGGTACAGGGTACCCACAGCAGCTGTGGCTGCCCCTTTCCTGGAATTGTCCAAGGAAGGGTTGGATGGGACTTGGAGCAAGCTGGTCTGGCAGAAGATATCCCTGCCCATGGCAGGGGATGGAACAAGTTCTCCCCCAACCCAAATAATTTGGTGATTCTCTGACTCAGCATACAGGGCGTGCAGGAAGGATGTACCTGAGGATGCATCAGCGAGTGAGAACTTCATGACCATGCCGACAGCAGGACAAAGAGACCAGAAATACAGACACAGGAGGTGGCTTTAGTGGTCCTGCACAGAGGCAGAGCAGCTGTAACCTCCATGGATTCTCACAGCTTGTGCCCAGAGCCTGTGCCACACTGTGAGCAGCCAGATGTGCAGCTGAACCCAGCCCATTGGGCTGCAGGGTGATCTTCAGCTGGAGGATGAAAATTGCAAAAGGAAACCCAGGAGGACATTCCCTGTCTCCTGTGACACTAATTCCAGTCCCTCTGAACAGTCCTATACAAAAGAGATGCCACAGCAAAACCAGCATCAAGGAAAAGCCCACCCACCTTTTAATGCTGGGAGAGAAAAACTGAGTAAAACCCAGCACACAAACAGCTTTTAAAATTAAATACATTGAATCCAGAGTCACAGAGACCAAAATGGGTTAATAATAAATTGGTGATGCTTCTGTCTTCCTGGCCTCAGGGTGCTCCAGTACTCTGGTAGAGGTCCTTGGGGTCACCAGTGCACAGTGTTCAGGTACATCCAATGTTTCTGTACTGGATTTTATGAGAGGTGAAAGAAAACAAGGGAGAAAGCAGAAAAAAATGGAGACAGAACCACACAGAACATTAGAGATCACATCCTTTGCAGGCCATAGGATGAGGAAGAAGCCTGTCCAAAGAAGGAGAACAAGCCTCCTGGATAACCTTCAGGTCACCTCTTCCTTCTCAGTCATGCTCTCTATCGTCCTCTGAGGTCTCAGCCTGGAGACCAGGAGTGTCCCTCTCCATGGTCTTTTGGGGCAGTCATTGGTGGCTGCATGTTTGAGCTGGGAAGGAAGAGCTGCTACAGCATTTCCCAAACTCTCCTGGCATTAGTTCTCCTTCAAAAAGGAGAACTTTTCTTTCCTCTTTCCCTGCTCAGTGCAGACACAGGTCTGAACAAACACTGATAGCTTCAGCTCCTCGCTCTCCAGCAGCCTGAGGGACCTGTGCCATGGAGGGGGAGACTGAAGGACTGAGATAGAACTGCCTGGACTCATCCTGAGACTGGGGACAGAGTTGGAGCAACTGTGGTGGATCCACATAGATGTCAAAAGGAGAAATCCATGTACTCCTGGCCATCCAGCCCAGCCCAGGAGACCATCCAGTGCTGGGGAGAGCCAGCTGATCCTTGCCTTTCTCCAGGGAGGAGGTGCCCAGGGCGACCCATGTTCTTCCCCCACATCCTGAGTGACCATTCTCCTCTGCAGGCAGCTGGTGACAGCAGTGGCAGGACCCCCCTGGAGCTCTGCTGCCACCAGCTTTCGTAACAGGAGCAGAGTCCAAGTCTCAGTGGCTGCTGGGGGCTTCCCACTGCTGGTGCCAAGTATCACCTGGACATCTCCAGGAGCCAAAACTGCACAAAGCCCTCATGTTCCCAGAGCCTGACTCTGCCCAGCCCTCATGGACACCCCCAGGCTGCAGGACTGGATGTGTGTCACAGCATCACCTCACACAGCAGAGGACATCAGGCCATGCAGCCCATGGCAGGGGTGCATCCCCAAGAGTCACTCAGGGAAGGGCAGGGTTGTCCAGCTCCCTCCCAGGGATGTGCAGAGTTGTCCAGCTCCCTCCCAGGGATGTGCAGGGTTGTCCAGCTCTCTCCTGGCTCCCCTGGAAGTGCCACCAATGACCCATTGCTGTTCCTGTCACCTTGAGGATGACACATGCCAGCATCTCCAGACAAAAGCCCTCCTGGCATTTCATGGGAACAGAAGGGAGCACTGGGCAGTACCACACAGCCCCTGGGGAGCTGCCACCCAAGCCTTCACCCCAGGGCTCCGGTCCCTGCTCTTTCTGAGGAAGCCAGGACAGCAGGCTCACAGATATTCCTTGTTTACAAACCAGATGGGAATTCCAGGTATGTGTCCATGAATGCTGCATGCACTTCCCTGTGGATCCTTCTTCTGCACATGGCAGTGTCTTGCTGTGCTGTGGGCTTCAAGCTGCTTTACTTGAATATTTTCCCCCTCTTTACGTAAATGTGAGGTTTTAGGGCAGAGTGAGGCTGTTGAGTGCAATCCTGACCTCTTCCACCCCGGTACTGCCTGCCCATCATGTGCATGGCTCTGGCCCTGACTGCTGGAAGCGTGTTGTGTGTGCTGTGCACGGTGTTTGTGTGTTTTGTGTTGGTGCCTGTGCCCTGTGTGATAATTCATGTGAGCCTCCAGCCCGCCTTGTGTGAGGCACGTGGATCCATTTGCGACGGGATGGGGCTGGAGGCTCATCTCAGCCTCTCAGCCTGTACAGCAAACCGAGGGCTGGGACCAACACACGGCTCCAGCGAGGCACAGCAGGGCTGTTCCCTGTGGGGAAACTGAGGCAGTGGGGGGAGAGTGTGGGCGTGCCACTGATTTGTCCCCAGCCACTGATTTGTTCCCAGATACTGTCAGAAGCCAGTAGTGGAAGAAAAAAAGTTTGCCTTTCCTTTTTCTTGGAGAAAACCTTTGGAGAGGAGAGCAGGGCAGTGCGAGGCTCTCCCAGACCTGCATTGTCACAACTTCAGCGTTGGTTTGGGGATTTTGCCAAGAGCCGGGTCCTGCATCACAGCAGAGGATTCCCGTCATGGCAAAGCACCCCCATCACGGCACGGCATTCCCGGAATGACGGAGGATCTCAATCGCATCAGAGCATTCCCAGAGTGACAGAAGATCCTCAGCGCAGCAGAACGTCCCGCATGGCTCCTGGTCTTAATGGGTGGGGGACAAATCTGAGTTCATTGAGGTGCACCCCTCAGAGGGTTAAAGACATGCACGGGGCCAGGCAGGCTCAGGCCATGGTCTCACCCGTCCGTCCCGCATCCCCTCCCGCATCCCCTCCGCATCCCCTCCGCATCCCCTCCCGCCGCTGCGCGGGGCGGCAGCGGGGAGATGCCGCTCGGAGCCGGGCGCAAGAGGGCGGGAGGCAGCGGGAAGCAGAGCGGAAGGAGCCGAGCCCCGACGTCCAGGCGATCTGTGCCTGGAGCTGAAGCAGGCCAGGCTTCTCATCCCGCACATCCCCATGGAAACATCGGCCCCGCCGCCCTGCCTTGCACCCCCGCCCGACTGTAGGTCACCGATGGCCGCGCAAGTCCGAGGCACCAGCGGGGCTGTCCGGGGGTGCTCCCGACACCCGGGGCACCTGCCGCGGCTGCAAAAGCTGCGAGAGCAGGGATTGAGCCCTTCCTCCCACCCCCGCCTGCATCCACCCTTCTCCGCAGCATGAGGAATCCCCGGCAGCATCCCCCGGCAGCATTCCCGGGAATCATCCCCAGGCAGCATTCCCGGGAATCATCCCCAGGCAGCATTCCCGGGAATCATCCCCAGGCAGCATTCCTACGCCTCCGGATCTAGCCCCGGGAGCATCTCTGCCCCCCTGGTCCAGCCCTGGATGCATCCCAGCCCCTCGATCGAGCCCGGGGTGCGTGGGGTGTCCCTCCACGGGGGGCTGCAGCCGTAGGATCGCCCCCACCCCACCCCACCCCGGTTCTGTGATCTTTCCTCTCCTGCGCTCCCCTCCCAGCACGAGTCCCCTGAATGCTCCATTTGAAGCTAATTCCGGCTGAAATCTGGTTTGCTTTCCAACGTTGCTGCTTTAAATTGGAGAGATTGACCTTGTAGCAGGAGGTGACATGCAGATGCACATCAGCAGCCCGTCAGAGCGGCGGCGGGGGCTGGGGGGGTACGGAGCCGCCTCGGGGACACGCCAACTATTTTATGAGTAATTTAATATCTGGAACACAGACTTTTCATTCCCAGAGATCTGCTGGGGAAAGAAAGAGCCTTTCTGCAGCCCCGCGAAGGCTGTTCCTCATAAGGAGGCAGAGCAGAAAAAAAAGGGCTGGGATTTAACTCCTTGGTGGCCAGCCAGCGCACAGCCTCCCGGTCCCTGCAGAGAGCCAGGAAAAGCAACAATTCCCTGCGCACCTCTAAGTGGGAGACAAGCCAGGCTGTGTTGCTTCAGGCAAAACAAGCAATTGCTCCTTCCCATTCAAATTCAAACGCAAGCCTGGGTGAGGATGGGGGGAACAAACTTAACAGCAGCCCTGAAGTGAGATTTGGGGTTGGAGCTGATGTGTGAACTCCCTTCCCTGTCCCAGACTGGTTTCTGCTGTACCGAACTACCCAGGAGTCTCCCTGGGGCTGGGACCACCAGTGCACCCAGGGGACCCATGCAGGGAGCTCCCACCCTGCTGACACCGTGTGTGACCTCAGTATCCACCAAATCCTCCATTTGCTGCTGTGTCCCGTTGTGATGCCTGTGGCATCCCAGCAGGCACAACCCAGTGCCCTGTCCCAGTAATGCCCCTGCCCAGAGCATTCCAGCACCTTGGCAGAGCACTGGACCCACGCAGGGATTCCCACATGGCTCCTGATTGACTTTATGGTTTGGAAGGAAGAACACAAAAAACCCCCAATATTTCACTCCACAACCTGGCCCAAGGGCAGAGGAGATGGTGGAGAGCAGCCACCAGCCTGGCAGCCACAACTGTGGCTCAGGGCTGGGAGGCTGGAGGGAAGGAATGTTCAGGAGGGAGCTGCAGCCCAGGGAAAAGCCTCCCTGCACTGAGGAGCAGCAGCATGAGCTACATGGGAGAAGAGCTGTTTGGAGGGGCTGGCATGGGAAGCTGATCCAGGAGGCCCTGTCAGGCAGCCTGGCTGTGGCTGGTGCTGCCAGCAAGGACCAAGACCAAACAAGGATGGTTTAGGAAGGGCTCTACCTTGGTTTTAGCAGGTACTGGGAACTCCTGGGCTCAGTGCAAACAGATCAACACCTCTGCAATCTCCATGATGTGTGCTGGTGATGTTAGACCAGGCCATGGCACTGACATCCCTGGCTCCATCTCACTGACAAACAGCATGGTCATGCTTTGATTCCTCCAGCTCAGCTTCATTTCCATGAACACTGACAGTCACACCCATTTTCCACCACATCGGATCCTGCCAGAGCCCTGCTTATGCCAAGACTGGAGCTTTGGCACAGAGAAAACCTCCAAACCCCCAGTTAGATAATGCAGGAGAAACCTCCATGTGATTTTCTTGCTGGTCCCTATTGCTCTGTGCCTAGGAGCAGGAAGATTTTATTTTAACTCCCTGGCAGCTCTCTTGGTGTCTTTGCCCACAGCTGTGCTCCTGGTTCCCTCCCTGTCCCACTCAAGTGGCTTCCAACACTGACAGAACAAAGCACCACACGGCTTCTTGGCCAAACACTGGCATCTCCAACACTCCTGAAGTCACCTTGAAACGCCTCCTGCCCCAGCTTCAGCATCTGCTGAGCATCTGGGGGCCTGGGCCCTGCCCATGGTCATGGCCTGACACCTCAGGTGACGGTCACAGCACTGCCTGGTGAAGGAAGGGCTGTGGCTGGGCCCTGGGGAGGGACTGCAGCTGCCTTGAAAATAAAGCCCAAAGGGAGTGACAAGGAGCAGAATGTGCGTGTCAGGGACAGCTGCAGAGCACACACAGAGCTCAGGGAGCGTGCACGGGGCGGGGGGAATTGCACAGGGGGGGTGTGCACAGGGAGAGTGTGCACAGAGGGGCGAGTGAGCACACACAGCACAAGCAGGAGCGTGCCCAGAGCCCCAGGCCAGCTCTGCCCACCCTGGGTGAGGACAGATCCTGCGGGTTTATTCCCCAGTGCAGCCATGCCAGGTTGAAGCACTGGGCTCAGGCACCCATGGGGAAGGTGTAAGGAATGAATTAAATATACAAACTGGCTCTTTCCTGAGTGCCAGTGGCAGTGGTGCTGCCCTGACCCACCCTAACGACCCACAGCACCTGACCCCACACAGGTTTCTCTCCAGCTCTCCTGTTAATGGTTGTGCTGTTCCAAGATTCCCCTGTTTCCATGGAATAATGAATCCCGGACTGGAGGGTAGGGCAGGAGATTCAGGAGCAGGGCTAGGTGGGTCCTGCTGCTCCTGGGAGCACCAGGCAGGACAGCTGGGACTGCCAGCCCAGGCACCCAGGTGCTTTTGGGTTTTCCCACTGTGGCCCTGAGCAGCACAGGGGGTTCAGCAGAGGGACTGATTGCTGCACACAGGAGGAAGCAATCCCAGCTCCTGTGCAGGGAGCCATGGCAAGGGACATTTTGGCTCTGGCCTCAGTGAGTGCTGCAACAGCTTGAGAGGAAGGGGCCTTTCCAGCTGAGGGGCTGCAGGCTGCGGCTTTGGGGCTTCCTACAGGGTCAGAAACATGCTGCCCACCCTGAGCTGCCTGGGAAGAACTGAAGGGTGGTGTTTCAGGGATCAACAACAGCTCCAGCACCCTCTGGGCCCTTTTCCTCATCTATTTTGGATACCCAGGGGGTGAGTATAGTGGCAGCCTCAGGGGAGCAGGCAGCTGCCATCCCATGGGGCCACTGCCAGAGGTGGCATTGCTGGATGCTGGCTGAGAGTCATGGGAGGAAACAATGCCCTCTGCACCTCTGGGCAGCAGCTCCCTCTGCACCTCTGGGCAGCAGCTCCCTCTGAACCTCTGTTTCCCAGCTGTGTAAGCACCATGAGCTGCACTTACAGCTGCTGGTACCTGCACTGCCTTCTGACTTTCCCCAGGCACAGACAAGCCCCCAGAATCCTTTTGGGTCATACTGGTCAGACATCTCTTTTAAAAATAACCATCTTTTTTCCTTACACCTTTTTAAAAAATCAAAAACTATTATATCCACTACCTGTATAGGCAGAAAGCTTTACCTCGCTGTCCAACATCATCCCAGGCCCCTTCCTACAGAGTTGTCTGCTGCCAGTGCCTGTCCTCTGACTTGGGATTGTCCCATGCCAAAAGAAGAACTTTGCATTTGTCTCCATCAAATATCAGTGGGCTTCTGCCAGCTCATTTTGCATCCTTCAGGGCTCTTGGAATGGCAGCCCTGACCTCCAGTGTATCTCTGTTCCTTGGTCCAGTGTCTCCTACCTGCTGAGGGTTCAGGAGGCTCAGGCAGTGTATGCTACCAGCCCTCTTTTGGGTGTCAAACACCTGCTCTTTCCCCCCGCCTGCCTTGCCCAGCTCAGTTTTATTTGTGATGCTGCATCTCCAGCTGTGAAACACCCTGGCTTTGGTGGCTGCACTGTAAAGGCCATCCAGTGCTCTGGCACTGGAGGAGCTTCAGAACACAACACCCACACCTGTGCTCAGACCTTCTGAGAGCAGCAGAGTCTGGGGACGTGGCTGGCTGCACCCCAGGGGACAGAAGCCACAGATTTTGCTGCAGGAAGGATAAAGCTCCGAGGTGGTGAGGAGGAGGAGGAGGTGGAATGAACCGGGCTAGTCCTGCCCTCTGCCTCCTCCCAGACCTTGTGGGCATAGCGGAGCCCCTGGTGCTGCCCGTCCCTCGGAGCTGTGCCCGCCCAGCCGGCGGAGCGAGGATGCTGCCGCTGCCAGGTGAGGAGAGGGCTGAGCCAGCCTCCAGTGCCACCTGCCAGCCTCCAGTGCCACCTGCCGGCAAATGGCCCCGGACAGGAGCCTCCGAGCGAGTCACAACAGCCTCAGTCACTGCCCTGCGCTGGGGCCGGGACACCTGAGCAGCCCAGAGCTGGGGGCCTGGACTCACGAACAAACCTGGAGATCTCAGCGGTGATGCTCCATTAAATCTGCCCATTGCGCACTCACCTCCCCAAGACCTTTTATCATCATCCTTTCCATCCAGACCCTTTCAAATCCCAGACTCCCACAAAAATTCCTGAATGCCCTGTGTCCAGGCCCACGAGATGGGCTGGGGGCTGCAGGCAACCCACCCACACGGGTGCAATGCTGGGTTGTCACCTGCCCCGGGGCCAGGGCTGGCCCTGAGCTCCTCAGCTTTAATTCATCTGGACATTCCTGGGCCCACAGCTCTGCTATTGATAAGGAGCAGGCTGGGAGGGCTTGGCTGTGCTCCAGGACATGGAGCACAGTTCTCTGCTGGGTTTGGAGGCTGTAGTGGAGCCGTCCTCCACACCACCCCCATCATGGCATCCAGTTGTTTGGCCCACACTGACCTGCCCCGCCTTGTCACAACCTTTGACAATCTGCTGTGGGTATTTCTGTCACCACAACCACGCCCCAAAAAAAGTATAAGAGATGTTGGTGTCCCCAGATCCTGCCACTGCCAGGACTCTTCAGTACAGCACCATCTCCAGCATCTCCCCACCTACCACCAGTACCCAGTGGCCCCAATTTTCCCACTATGTCGTTGTCCTGCCCCCTGCTAAAGGCTGAGCTGCCTCTCCATGTTTTCCTAACCCTGGACTGGGACCCTTTGGGTGGCTCTGGGTGGAGATACTCGGCCTGGTCTGCAGCAGGAGCTGCATGACGTGTCTGGCTCTACTCAGCAGTAAGGAGATGCTAATGAGCCTGGGCTGGACCCAAGAGGGCGAGAACCAGTGCCTTGGTTGTGTGAAAATTATTTGTGAGGAAAAAGGCAAATTCTATCCAGAAAGGGACCAATAGTGTGAAGAGCTGTCATTTATTGTGCAAGAATGGCAGCAGTGTGCTTCAAGCATCAATTTGGGAGCAAAGAGTTTCCAGGGGAGTCCTCAGCTCTGCAGGGACTGCAGAGATTGGCCACAGACACATCTCCAGTGGGCTAAGCCTCAGGGAAGATGAGGAAGCCAGAGAAGATGCTGTCAGACCCTTCCAGCCCCACCAAGGAGTTCTTCTCTGTTGGCTCCAGCCAGACAGACTCGTTCATGGCCATCTTGAGGACCACACCACCCGTGGTGACCTGGAAACTGTTGTAAACAAAGTCACAGAAGGTCACCACCCTCTCGCCCCTGCTGGCACCCTGGCCCTTTTTGATGCTGAGGCACAGGTTGCCCCGGGAGGTGACGTGGTAGGTGAAGTAGTAGGTGCCGGGCACCCGGCAGGTGAAGCGGCCGTAGCGGTTCTCGTAGTGCCCCTGCTGGTTGGTGATGATGCGGTCGAAGCGGACAGGCTGCTCCCGGCGGGGGTAGGAGCTGGGGCTCCTGGCAGCAGAGAACCCGGACTTGAAGGTGACCTTGTAGTCACCAGGTTCTCCCATGGGGCCAGGCAGTCCCCTCACACCTGGGAAGCCCACTGGACCTGGGATGCCAATGGGACCGACCTTCCCAGGCTGTCCCGGTCGTCCCGGGACTCCCTTTTCTCCTCTCCCTTCTTCACTCTGGCCAGAGGGTCCTAGGAAAGAGGAGGAAGGGTTATTGTGGTCACAGCCAAGCCCCATTTGTCTGCAGAGAGGGAGCACGAGCAAGGAAACCTGTGCTGGGTGTGGGTCAGTGGAGACCCTGCCCAACAGGCAGGTGTGACACACCTTGCTGTCATCCCCCTCCTTCCCCAGGTTCCTTGGGGTGCTCCATCATCCCCACCCAACAAGATCTCAAAGAACTGGTGGAAATGGGTTGCTTTCCCTGGACCATGTGCCTGGCACTGTCTTTCCCTGCTCTTGGCATTCACAAGACAGTGTTTTACCCACCTGCAGCCTCTTCCTTACCTTGCTCACCCTTTGGGCCGTTCTCCCCATCCCTGCCATCGCTGCCAGGCTGTCCTGGTAATCCTGGGATGCCTGGGATGGTGCCATAGGTCCTGCAGAGCGTGGCACTGGTAGGCTGCCCTCCAGCCAGGCAGATCAGCACAGCCCACATGAGCCACATCTGTGGGAGCATGGAACAGTGTCACGGACTTTCCTGAGTGGTGGGAGGGCTGGGGAAGGCACGCTGAGCTACTCTGAAAGATGGTGACTGCAAGCAAGTCTGGGTAATACCATCAGGGAGGGAAAACATCCTACTGCAGAGCCAAATCCACTCTCCTGCTGGCCCTGGAGCAAAGGACCATAACCCTTGGGCAAGGCAGGGATGTCTAAGGGACAGTGCCAGTCCTTGAAGATGGTAGTGAGCCCCCAAACCACCCTCCTCCATCCCACAGGTTCCCCTTGTGACCTGTCACACAGCTGCTCAATGCCAGAGCCATTTCTGTATCTAACAAGCCTCACTGGGACAGTTACCTGGGCTTCCATGCCTGGGGCCTTGCCTTCTTCCTGCCCTTCCTGCCCAACTCCTTCCCCCAGATCCTAGTGTGGGCACATGTGGATAAGCACTGGACATTTGGGGATTGTATCTGGACGTCACAGCACCCCAGCCACAACTCCCCCACCTCAGGTGGATTTTCCCAGTGCTGAAGCTCTGGTGCCAAGAGAACAAAAGATTGGTGAGTTGGATCCTCCAGCCACAGCTGTTCTGATTTGGGTGCAGCAGGAACAAGGACCGATCCACCGGCTCCCAGCCCAGGGCTATCTCAGGGTAGGAGACCATCCCCAGGGCACCTTTCAGACTGCACCTTTCAGTCCCTGATAACCCTTATGGAACTCTACCATCTCTGCTTTTATGTTTTCCTTCCTCCAGGTGGAGCAGGAGGGGTCAGGGTCCCATCAGGGACCTCCACCACCCCCAGCCCAGCACCTCCACCCCCAGTTTCTCTTCTGTCCCAGGCCACAGGGAAGTGCCAGCAATGCAGGTGACTGTCACCCTGCCAGAGCTGGGTTCCCCACGTGCTCCTGCATGCGGGGGGAACCTTGGGCTCAGTCTTGCTCTTACCTTGAGCTCCTTGTTCATCAGGTGGGGAGATGGAGCAGGACACCCCAGCGCCCTGCCAGAAATGCCCGAGAGGAGAAGCAGAAGTTTGCTGCAAGGGTTATTGTGAAAGGATCTGGGACACATCCCCTTTTTATCTTTAGCTCCTGTTCTTTTTCCGTGGCAGTTTCAGATCCTCCACAAATGCTGTTGTCAGCTGAGCAAGACAAGCCATCCCCAAACAGCACCCCGAGCCCCTCCAGCCACAGCTCTGCCCTGCAGGGTCCCTGGGTCCTGCTCAGGGGTGCTTGCTATGAGGAATACTCTTTGGAGCTCTAGATGGGTTTAAGGTAACCCATCAGAGCTGCAGAACTGTGCATGCACTCAGGCAGCACTCCTCAGGCTGCTCTGCACACTTCCAGCTCTGCAGGCCCAGGGGATGCTGCAGGGTCTCAGCATCCATCTCCTCGAGTCTGTGCCCCTGACTCTCCTGAATATTGTGCATGGGAAGTGATTTTGCCCTGTGGGAAAAGCATTCCCTGCTTTGGCTACTGCCTTGTGGAAGTGACGTACAAGATGTTCGGAGAGGTGACTGCCTTGTTCCACCCTTCAATGTGTGACACCAGGAGAAATCCCTGCTGGGTTTTCGTGGGCTCTGCATCCTCCACAACCATGAGCTCCTTTGGTTTGGCTCAGGAAAGCCAGAGTGCTTCTCCTGCCCCATCCTGGTAGGGACCCCAGGGATGTCCCAGCCACGCTGTTGGGGTTTCCTTTGCAGTCTGTGCCCCTGTAGAGCTTTGGAGGGAAGGGGAGTATCAGGGTCCTGCTTGGATAAGTCTTGGTGCCCCCTTGATAGGGGCTGTGTGGGGACACAGGAACCATCCTGTTCCTGCAGCAGCAGGGGTCCTACCCCCTGTGCAAAGACGGGTGTGGGTGGGGTGTGGTGGTCTCTGATGCTGGTGAGGCTTGGGGACATGCTGATGCCACACAGATGGCCAGATGTCACCTGCACATTTGTGCACATCACAGAGAGGTAGGACATGGAGGAAATTACACACTACACCAGGTGCACTGGGGAAGGTTTTATTGACACTTTCCACAGCCAGCTCATGGCAAAGGGGTTGCTGCAGCCTGGGCCAGGACACCTGGCTGAACCTGAGGCAGCCCAGGTGGGGAGAGGAAAAACACAGGGAGACCTCTGAGGTAATGTGGGCTTAGCAAGGGGGGATGCACGTGGCAGGGCCAGCAGGACCAGGAGCTCAGCACCATCACTCTGGGTACAGATGTACCAGATGTGTCAGTTCCCCCTGTGCAGCAGCTACCAGTGCTCAGCCCCCAGACCGAGGTGGGAGTCTGGCTGCTGGGCTTGATGCCCTCCCTGCAGAGAAACTGGGAGCATCAGGAAGAGCCCAGCAGCGAGCAGTGTGTTCAGGGCAGGTAGACGGTATCAGGGTGCTGGGGTGAGCTCTGCTGATCCTTTAGTCTGGGAAGAGCAGGAAGCCTGAGAAGATGCTGTCGGAGTTGGCAATGCCCACCATGCCGTTGTAGTCATTCACTCCCAGCCAGACCTCATCCGCAGCAGCCAGGTGGAGCAGAGTCCCCCCTGAGCTGACCTGCATGGCGTTGGTCTTGTGGTCACAGAAGCTGGCCATCCTCCTCTGGTTTTTGTGCAGGATGACACAGAGGTTGGCTGTGTGTGAGCTGTGGAAGACAAAGTAGTAGACCCCGGGGAGCCTGCAGGTGAACTTGCCCGTGGTGGTGTTGTAGTCGTGGTTGGTGTTGGTGATGACGTTGTTGAAAACCACGGGGACGTTCTTCAAGGGGTACTGGCTGGTCTGCCTCGTCACTGAGAACGCTGAATGCTGCTTCTGCTTGGAGCTGCCTGGCATTCCCGGGGGGCCGGCATCGCCCGGCTCCCCAGGGATTCCCATTGCACCAGGGACCCCAGGGGGGCCAGGCTTGCCTGGAGGGCCAGGGAGACCTGGTTCCCCTTTCATGCCCTTGGGCCCTAGCTGTGTAGAAGAAGCTGGGATACCTGTGGAGTGGTGGGGCACGAAAGGGAGTCAGTGTCAATGGTAGGATGTGGGGAGAGGCTTCTCTAGCCCCTTCCTTTAGGCAGGAGAGTGCTGTTGCCTTTTCCACCTGACTACAGAGGATGCTCTCCACATCCTGCAAACCCAGGCAGACCAGCCACTGAGGATTCAGTGCTCCCCTGCAAGAGCCCATGCGGTTTCCCTCCTCACTCACTCACCTGGCTCTCCTTTGGCTCCCTTCAGTCCATCCCGGCCATCCCTGCCTGGTATACCCGGCATGCCTGGCAGGCCTGGAGCTCCATAGCAGCTGTGAGGGTTTTCTACAGTCACAGCAGAGCCCAGATTCAGGAGGAGGAGGGTGAGGGCCAGATAGAGCTGCTCCCAGAATCTCTTCTCCATTTTGGTGTTCTGTAGCATGGAAAGTGAACGAAAGTGCTGGAGTGAGGGGTCACAGCAGGGTGGCTTTCAGGACATGGAGAAAAGGAGCCTGGATATACCAGGAACACCTGGATGCCATGGGTGTGTCCTCATTGTCCCACCTACACACACTGCAGGACAGTGGGGGGTGGATATGTGGAGAAGGACCTCAGGTTCATCTCCAGCCACAGGGCAGCCCCTGATGGCACAGTGTGAACTGGACTTTCAGTCTGGACGGAGCCATGAGGTCTGAGGTACCCATGTTTCCCCTGTCATTCTTCTTTTTCCGGTGCTTCCAGGCAACTGCACCCATGGCCAGCCCCAAGCCCATGGCCAGTCCCAAGTCCTCTGAGTCCTGTGTCCCCAAACCCTGGAGATGCACACACCACTGCAGACTGTCACCCTGTGCTGCACCGAGGCTGGAACTCCCTGCACACAGCTGATCCTCCTCCTCCTCCAGCAGCAGCCTGACTGTCCTGGCTCTGTCCATCAGGATCAATCCTTCCATCAGCTGGCGCATCTTGTCTCCATCACATGCGCACAGCCCGTCAGTGCCTCTGCCTCTGTCCTCTCCTCCTCCTCCTTTCTCATCCACATCCTCCTTTCATTCTACCCCTCTCCAGCAGTGTGCCATGCTGCTGGACCCCAGTCCCACCCTCGAGACAGGGACCCTGCAGCACCTCTTACCTCTGGTGGGGACCAGGGCAGGGAAGCCAGGCTGCCGATCCCGCTGGGCGCGTGGTCACTGCCAGCACAGCGCGGTGGGCGCGGCTCCCTGACATCCTCACGGAGGAAGTCACAGAGTTAGGAAAGGGTAAAGGGCCCTCGTGAACACAGAACCCAAGCTGTTCTCAGCCAAATTTCACATCCTCCTGCCTGATGCTTTCTGCTGAGACAGCACTTTCTTGGCTCTCCAGCAAAACCTGTACTGGTGCCACTGCAACAGGAAGGGCTGGAAGGAAAGAGGTGGGACACAGCTCAAAGAGATGCAGCACAACCCCCAAGCCACTGCAGGGAATAGCCCTCCCCAAATCCCCTGCTTTCCCTCTTACTTCCCTTGTTTCTGAGCCGAAGGGCAGCTTGGGAGCAGAGCCTCAGGCCAGCTCCAGTGGGCTGGAGATGCCTGTGGCATTGAGGGGCTGCTGCAAGGTCACTGCCTGGCTCTGAGGGAAGATGCTGCACCCCTAAATAGGAATGGAAAATGTTTCCCTTTGAGAGTTTCTGATCTGCACCTTTCTCCATGCTCCAAGTTGTGCTGGGTGCTGGACTCAGTGAGGCCCCAAGATCCCTCACTGGGGTGTTGCTCCTTGCAGGTGACCCAGCCTCCTCCTCATTGCTCCAGGAACGGGGATATTTCAGTGCCCAGTGTTTGTGAAGCAGCTCCCCTGAGGAGCAGTCCCAGGGTATGGCATCTGATGGCAGCTCCACCACCATCACCCCCCAAGCGCAGCCATGTCCCAATGTCCCTGTCCCTCCTTGCTGTAATGCCAGAGGACCACAGCTGCCTTTTGCCTTCCTGGGAGAGTTTGGGTGCCAACTTGGGACCATGCGTGTGAGGTACAGGATCTGCTGCCTGTGTTTTCCCCTGCAGGACAGGTACCTTGGGCTCAGCAGAGAAGGACACACATAGCCCTGTTCCAGATGTTTCTTATTCCTCCCTGGAAGTGTCAGCTCTGATTGGACACTCCATTCCTCCCTGTCCTTCTGCCTTTGCAGTGCCAGGGACAAGCTGGAATCACTTCTTTCCCTGGCAGCTTGGGAAGAGGTCCAGGATATTGATGGTTTGGGGAAGATGCATGAGTAGAAAAGAAAACCCAAGGAGTAGTGGTAGAAGAAGCATTTATTTATACTGATGGGGTGACAGGATGTGTCCCAGTGCCAGGAAGGCTTTTGCAGTGGTTAGTGGAGCAGAAGCAGTGGCAGGCAGTGATTTCCCACTCAGAAGCAAAGAGCCACACCTGGTGACAACTGGGAGTGGAGCTTGAGTGCCCAGGAGGAGAAAGGAATGAGAGTCCACAGCCCCCAGGACAGTGCAGGCGGGCTCAGCATGGAGGTGAGTGCTGCAGTGGTGACCCACAGCTTGGCCATTTGTGACACTGGGGAAGCACAGAACACTCCTGGATGCTCAGTTTGGAATCATCCCCATGTGCTGTGGCACTAAAGCATCCCACACACCCAGAGAGGAGCAGCCAGGCAGACAGATACCCCACGATGCTGTGGGAGTCCTTCAGGCCATCTCTGGGGACACCAGGAACCCGCTGAAGACGCTGTCAGCCTCGGAGCCGCTGTAAATGGACCTGCCCTGGGCTGGGTTGGTAGTCAGGGACACGTGGTCATCCACGGCCAGGCTGAGCACGCTGCTGCCCGAGTTCACCTGCGGGACGCCGTGGACGTTGTTGTCGCAGAAGCTGACCACGCCCAGCCCGTTCTTGGTGATGCTCAGACACAGGTCTCCACTGGACACCACCTGGAAGGCGAAGTAGTAGAGCCCAGGAATGCGGCAGGTGAACTTGCCGGTCTGGGGGCTGTAGGAGTTCTCCTGGTTGGTGATGATCCTGTCAAACACCACCGTGGTGCCTGCGTGTGGCGGAGACAGCCTGGAGGCGGAGAAGGCGGGACGCGGGTGCTCCAGAACATTGCCAGCTTGCCCTTTCTGCCCTGGTGGCCCTGGCAGACCTGGCATCCCGTTAAGGCCAAGGAAGCCAGGTTGGCCACGCATGCCTGGTAGGCCAGGAGGCCCTGGTTCACCTGCATCCCCTTTGGGTCCCTTGGTGCTCGGGCTCAGTGCTGCTCTCCCTGGGGAGAAGTGGGGAGGAGAAGGCGTTCATGCACATCTGGCATTTCCTGAGCTGCTCCCACAGCATGGGATGCTCCTACCAAGAGGCTCCCAGGCCCCCAACATCCCCAGCTTCCTCTTACCTGGCTCTCCCACGTCACCCTTCTGCCCTGGCCTCCCGTCACGGCCAGGGACTCCAGGGGAGCCATTCTTGCCATCCGGTGCCCTACACACTCCGTCCTCCAGCAGGGCTGTGCCCAGCACTGCTGCCAGGGTGCTGGCTGCCAGCAAGAATCCAGGTTGCATCCTGCTTCCTACAGCACAGGGATGAACTGGGGATGGAGGCAAACACACAGATGAACCTTGGTCAGAGATAAGGTGCCCTCATCAGATGCACCCACAGATCTGCTGAATTGTCCAGTATGGAGAACCAGACACTACATGCAGGGAAGGGTTTTAAGGCTGTGTGATCTGAAATCACTGATGGCACTGAAAATCTCTAGCATGCACATGGCAGAGCTCTGGGATTGAAAAGCCCAGGACATGGAGCATGGCACAAACCCTTTCCTCTGTGTCCTGGGCATGGGTAGGGGCACTTCAGATGCCTGTAGAGGATGTTTATTCCAGTTTGGGGGGAGAAGCACTGCTGTGTGGGGCAGTGGTCCCATGGGATAGAGAGCACAAAGCAGGAAAGGATGCAAAGACACGACAGTGCTAAACAGGAAAGCGAAAAACGGCAAATGGGATCCAAACCTCCAACATGCAGAGATGGGAGAAAGGACATGGATCTATCCCAAAACCTGAGGTTCTCAGCCTGGGACAAGTCTGCAGAGTCCAGTGATGTCCACAATCACACAGAGCAAGGACAGATTCCTGCAGATTCCTCTTCCTCCCGCATCATCTTCTCCCTGTTTTTCTACTTTGAACCCTTGTGGAGGGGGAAGTGAAGAATGAAGGAGGACAGGGAGCAAGGACTGGAAAGTCGTGGCAGGAGAGTGTCCCCAGCTGTTTGTGGTGAATTACCTTGGTGCAGAGGCTGAAGACAGGGCAGTGTGAGCAGCTCCGTTTGCTGGAAGCTCTTCTCTGGGAGTAGGGAGGAAGAGGAGAGGGGTGGCAAGGATGAACTTGCATGCACTGCCCGTTCGCCTGGTTAGAGAGGGGATGTGTTGAGTTTCACTTCCTCCCTAAGAGAAAGAAACTTGTTCCCTTTTCCATTCTTGTCTCTGGCTTTACTGGAAACAGCTTGGTCAGGGAGAGTGCAGCACCACTGGGTGCCTCGCCTGGCCCAGCAGCAGGTGCTGGTGGTGACTAGGCACAAAGCAACATGACTGGAGGATGCCCACAGGCTGCTGAGATGGCAGGAGAGGACAGGTGATGGGAGTACCAGGTGTCACAGCCACCCAAGGGATGCTCAGGGCAGGAGATCACCCTTGGAGGCTTCTGCTCTGCGTGATGGGCAGAGCGTCTGTCACTTTGCCATGGTGCTGCTGGGTGCTGACCCCTCCAGATGCCCACCTTGGCACTGCACTTGGATGGAGCAGGATCCAGCAAAGGGATCATCAGCGCCTGTGTGGCTCAGCTGGGCCTCGAGTATTTTGGTTGGATATTAGGGAAAGCTTCTTCCCCCAGAGGGTGGTTGGGCACTGCCCAGGCTCCCCAGGGAACAGTCATGGCCCCAAGGCTGCCAGAGCTCCAAGAGTGTTTAGCCAATGCTCTGAGGCACAGGATGGGATTGTTGGAGTGACTGTGCAGGGATAGGAGTGGGAGTGATGGTCCCTGGGGGTTTCTTCCAACTCAGGATAGTCCGTGGTCCGACGATCTCCTTCCTGCTGCCCTCACTTTAGTGCTTTGGGGACCTGGTGTCTAGAGTAGAGTGGGAAAAGACGAGGATGTCTGGCACTGATGATGCTCTCAGTTCCCTTTGGGTAGCTGTGCCTTGCACCAGCCAGATCTGGGCAACCCCAGGAGCTGCGTGTGGCCTCGAGATCTGCCAAGTGAAACACCAGCACCTCCTATCACTGAGTGCAGGGAATGAGTCCAGGGGTGCACACTCAGCTCTGCTGAAAAAGATCCCCAAAATGCCACCAGTCCCCAAACCCCACCACATGGCATTGAGGTGCCACAGTGACTCTAGCAGGTGAACATCCTTGGGACCCTGGGGACCACCCAGGCCCCCATGATGGGGGACACAGTGGGCAAGGAGAGGCCCTCTCATCTATGTCCCCTTGAGTGTCCTTTCAGGAGTCCTGGGGCAGCTGCCCTGGCCTGGAGCTGGGGCTCAGGGGAGGAAATCCAAGGAAAGAGGACATTAAGCAGACCTGGGATTAGGGTGACTCCAAAGTCTATCTAGAGGGTTTGACAAACCCCCTATCCCCTCTGCCTTTTGCTTCCGTCATTCCCAAGGGAGGTGTTGCACCATTTCCAAAACAGCTGAAAAAGGCAATGACCAAAACTCAGTCCAGAGACCCTTGCCAACAGAGATCTGTCACTGAGTTGGTCTTTAATTCATTGACTAGCTGCCCGCTTAATGCAATATGTTACACATTTTTAATCAAAATGTTACCCCATAATAAATCAGATGCCCAGAAGAAATGTGATTTTATTTTATCAGCAAAGTTGCCCTATCAACCCGACCTGTAACCATGTCAAGACAAGATGACAGGTGAGTTGGAAAGGACCTACATTCCGCCAAATGGTATTTATGGACAGTAATTGTATTTCTGTCCTATTGCCCTTTCTTAATATACAGCCCAAATTAGACCACTCCATCATTTCACCCACCATTGATTGATGGTGGTGTCCTCATGCTCTGTGTCCTTTGTCTTCTGCTTTCCCCTTAACACCATTTAAATGCTCAATTACGGGGGCTGGCTGTGGGTTTCCAGCATCTCCTGGGAGCTGGTGTTGGTCCAGGTGTTCCCTCCCCCAGGTCCTTGAGATTTATGAGAAGTGTTTAGCCCCATTCACTTGACTTTCAGAGTTGCTGTGGTCAACCCAAGCCTTCCTCTCCCATCCTCTGAGCAACTCCTCCTCCTCCTCTGGATCCTCAGCTGAGACATGCCAGACTGGTTTGGGTTGGAAGGGACCTTAAAGCTCATCTTGTTCCACCCCCTACCATGGGCAGGGACATTTTCCATGTCCAGCCTGGCCTTGGACATTTCCAGGGATGGAGCAGCCACAGCTTCTCTGGGCAACCTGTGCCAGGCCCTCTCCACTCTCAGAGAGAAGGATTCGTCCCCAACACCCAGTGTGACCCTGCCCTCTGGCAACGGGGAGCCATTTACAGGGACAGCCGTGGCTCCAGAGGTGCCGGCGGCGGGGAGCCAGCCCGAGCACTGCACGGCGCCATCCCGGAGGCTCCTGCAGACGCGAGGGGCAGCACAGCAAGGCCGCAGCCCGGCCCCGGCCCTCCCCTCCCGCGGCCGGGCGCAGGGGCACGCGGCGGGCCCGGCAGCGAGGGCCGTGCCGCGAGATGGCGCTGCTGCCTCGGCCAGCGCGAGGGGAGCGCCGGCCCCGCCCGCCGCCATGCCCGGGGCCCCCGCGGCCTGTGCAGCTGCCGTGCCCACTCGGACGCCTCTGCCAGGCGCCCCGCGGTCGCGCGTGGAGCCGGGGTATCCCATCTCCCCCAGCAGCCCCAACGGCCCTTTCCCCAGGCTGCGGGCGGTTTGGCGCTCCCTGGCACGGGGGGACAAGCGGGGTTTGTTCGGTGGCGATCAGGCCGTGGCGGGAGGTGCGGGGCCCGTACAGCCCTGCCGGGTTCTCCCTGTGGGGCAGGTCCAGCAGAGCCCCCCAGCAGCACCGCGGCCAGGCTCCAGCATGGAGCAGGGGCTGACACCATGTAGGGGACCCCAGACGACATGGAATGGGGCCAGCCCCAATGCAGAGATTACCTGGAACAGCCAGAGGATGCAGGTGCTTCGTAGAGCTCCAGGTGTCACAAAATCATCCCCAAAGAGGATGGTGCCTTGGTACCTGGGGAACCTGAGCACTCAGGTGAGCATCCACATGATTTAGGGCACCTGTTATGGCCTCATGGCACTGCTGCACACGCAGGAACTCTGCTCCAGATGATTTTTACCCTGGGCACCCCTCCTCCTTTCAGCATGGGGCAGCTCCTTCTCCTCTGGCTGCTCTCCCAGCCGGGGATGCCAGGCGAGACGGGTCAGTGCCCTCCCAGCCCTTCGTGGAAAGGAAGTGACCCCTGCACAGCCTTCCCCCCGTCCCCAGTGCCGGCAGGCACACACGAGTTGCTGACAGCAGACAACAGGGAGAGATGCTGCCGTGCTGCCTTCCCTGCTGGGGATCCCTGGGGTGCCGAGCTGACAGGCAGGAGCTGCCAGAGGAGGATAAATCAGGCAGCTGGCACTTACCTGTCCTGAATGGGAGGCAGTGATGGAGATCAGCAGTGCTGGCAGGTAGCACACACCCCTCTGCTGCCAGTCACCAGCATCCCAGTCGGCCACCTGCACCCACTGGGAGGTGAGGACAGCTCACAGCATCCACCTTTCTGCAGCCACTGGTGGCTTAATGGTGCCTGATTAACCATGTAGATGGATGTTGCAGCTGTTGAGCTGGGCTGTCCCAAATAGAATCAGAGAATTATGGAAGCATAAAGTTTGCAAAAGCCTTCTAAGATCTTGGACTCCAAACATTAACACACCAGGTTAATGCCAGGTCCATCACTGAACCAGGCCCCCAAGAGCCACATCCATATCTCTTAAATCCCTCCAGGGATGGTGACACCAGCACTGCCCTGGGCAGTTGTGCCAGTGCCTGACAGCTCTTTCAGTGAAGGAATTTTCCCTAATATCCAGCCTAAACCTCCTCTGGCACAACTTGAGAACATTTCCTCTTGTCCTGTCACTTGTTACCTGGGAGAAGAAACCGACCCCCACCTAGATCCATCGTCCTGGCAGGGACTTGTGGAGAAAGATGGTGCCCTGGAAAGATTTCATGAGATGTCAGGTGAAAATCAGGCTGCAAAGCCACTTGCCACACTGCGTAACTATGTGGCACACTGCCACGTGTCTGCAATGTTTTTAATTGCTGTCCCAGGGGATGAGTTATTCCTGTGATGGATGCTTGCACAGAGCAGGTGTGAGGAAGAAACACAGGTATGTGGTTTAAGAGCCAGGATTTCAGGCTGCAGCCCTTGCTGGCTGTCTCCTGTCATTGATGCACATCTCTGTTGGCTCATGGGACGAGAGGAGATAGATGAGTGCAGAGCAGCCCTGGGCAATGCTGGCAAAGCTGGTCCCATCTCTCTCTCTCTTGTTCCCTGTTGAGGATGTCAGGGCTTGTCATTATTCGACATCTATTGGTTAATTTGGCTGATTGTTCCCCATTCTTTAATGTATCCGTTATTTATTTATTCTCTGGTGTAACAAGCAGTTCCAGATTGATCACTTTGGCATGTAAATGAGCTGCTCTAGTGCTTGTCACTGAAATTTGTAGATTGGGGGAGTTTGCAATCAAACACAGCCGGAATCTAAATTACAGCATTTCAGGCAATAATAGCAGGGAGAAGACAGGAAGGATGTGCCACAAATAAGATGGTATCAGAGCAGGGTGCCCTGAGCTGTGCTGACAACACGCCAGGAGCCCCAGGGTGAGCAGCAGGAGTCCCTGCCCTTTAGAGCCGAGCTGTCCTGGCAGGGCTGGCTCCTTCCCCAGGGGAGAAGGGCAAACAGAGGAAGCAAAAGGCTTTTGGGAATGGTAGGGCCTGGCTGGGGACCAAAGGCTGCTCATGCTGGTCTCTGAAGAGCCCAGCATGGGGAAAGTGTTTACAGGACTACAGGCTGCAGGGAGCCTCAGGACTCTAGTATAGAATACTGATTTGATTGCCACCATGGATCATGTTTGGTGTCTTCCCACCTCCATCAAAAGTCAATGGATGCATCCAGGATGAGATTCTGTCCATCCTAAGGTCAGTAAGAAAGATCACACTAGGTAAGTAAGGGATCAAAGTGCCCTAGGCCTTCCTGCAGGCAGTGGGCACAGGTGGGATGGGATCAGGGAGCCAACCTGGACCTTTGCAACATCGGGGAGAAGAGCCTGTACCCTTCCATGCCAGGGTACATCTGGAACAAAGTCCCACCAGAGAGCAGGAATGTCCAGCAGGCAGTGTGTTGTGGATCCCAGCAGAGCTGCAGAAAGGACCTCAGGGATCCCCAGTCCAGCTCCCTGCTCATAGCAGGACTATTCCAGCATTAGATCAGGGAGGATGTGGCTTTGCCTACCTGAGTCTGGAAACCCCCAAGGACAGAGATCGCCATCGCTCCAGTGAGCTTAGAGCTGGACCACACTCAGGCAAAGAAATGTTTCCTGATGTCCATCCCAAATCTCTGCAGGTCCCCTGTGTGCCCACCATCCCTAGTTATGCCTTTTGGCATCACAGATGTGTTTGGCTCTGTTTCCTTGCAATTATTCCCAAGCAGCTGCAGCAGAGATCAGCTCCCACCTCACCCTCCCCTTCCCCTGGCTGACAGTGAGGTGGTCTCCCCACTGCTGATCATAAGGATGAACAATTTCCCTTGGATTGGCCACACTCTCCCTGGTGCAGCAGTTTAGCCCACGTGTGCTTTGTTCACATTCAGCCTGGTGCCCACTGATTCCCACCCTAACCCTTTCCCTACTCCAGCAATGAGTCCTGAGCCTGTTCACCCCTTAAGGAGAGTCCATGGTAGCTCCTAAACATCCCTAAAAGTTTAAAAATAGCTTGAAATGCCATTTTTACAAGGCAACAACAACAACAAAATCCTAATTCTTGTCCTTCCTTTCCCTCTTGGCTTTATGCTACAGGTTCAGGAGATGAGGCTCTGAAACACATCCTGGACATGGTGGGATTCCCTTCAAATCCCATGGGATGGTCATAGTGGAGGGGAGACACAGGGTGTGGCTCTCTAGTTTTGCTGCCTCAGTTCTGGTTCTGTGGGATTTGGACTCTTCCAGGCCTTTAGGCCATGGTGAGACTATCAGGAATCTCTCCACCAGGCAGGGATGTGCTCATCCCAATAGATTGGGAACCATCAGGCACTGGTTTGCAACAATGCTGTGCTTCCCCACTGGGCTGGGATGACCAGCACAGATCCTCCCTGCACCCTGTGCCCAGACAGATCCAGAAAGCTACTGGAGCATCATGCCCCCTTCCCAGACTTATCTCCATGTTGTGACCTGCTTTCCCTGACATCAGGCCTTGAAAATGCAGTGGAAGTTTCCTGCAGGTGAGCGTCAGTGTTAAGTAGGTCATGGCAGCTGGAGGTCTGTGCTGGCTGCAGCCAATTACACCTCATTTTTGTTCAAACTCACTTTCCACAGGGGCTTTTCTGGGAACTCAGCTCCCCTCTACCTGCCCTTGGCTGCCGGATCGATGTGAACTCCCAGGCTCACTTGTCTCGTCTGCCCAGTTTGGAGGGCGGCTGATTGCTGATCCTGATGCTCTGATTGCCTCTGCCCATGGCCAGCAGGGCCCCAGCATGTGCCTCAGGCTCCATCAGCCAGCCTTGCACTCAGCTTTCCCAAGGAATACCCCAGCAGTGCCAAGCACAGCTGGGATGGATGTTTCCAAGGCAGGGAGGTGTTCAGGCTGCATTGGGCTGGAGGCCACGGTGCCCACCCCGTTCCTGTGCTCTGAAAGCCACACTCCTCGAGTGGAGGGAGTCTCTGCCCATGGCAGGGGGTTGGAAGCAGGTGGTCTTTGAGGCTGCTTCCAATCCAAGCCGTTCCAGGATTTGATGACTCTGGTCTGATGAACACAGACCTTCAGCAGCTCTGATTTTGGTGGCTCTCTGGCTTTGCTCCCAAGCAGAGGGCAGCAGTACCTGTATCCTCAATCCTGGGGTGGTCCACACACTTCTGAGGCACTTCCATCAGCTCAACAGCTCCCTGCCCTCCATGGACACATCCCAACCTCTCTGCTTCTGCTAGGAGCTCACCCTCCTCAGCCACCTCCACTGCTTTCCACCAGGACACAGCGCCTTCCCAGCTTGGACAGACATTTCCACTTGCAGTGGCATGAGCCACTCAGGATTCACTCCCGTCCAAGTCCTCTCCTGCCTGCAGAGGTCAAACCCATGTCCTTGCTGCCAACTCAGAAGCAAATCAATCAACACCTCAGAGGCCTCTCCAGACTCTTCGTGTGGGGGCAATTGTGTGGCAGCCACAGCACTGACTCCTTGGCCTGGAGTTATTCTTCACCTGGACTTTTAATTTCAGAGCTCCAACAGGTCTGAACACTGTTTTTCCAAACACCCCAGTGGGTGGCCCAAAGTCCTGAAACAGCTCCACACTCCAGATCCTGAGGGAAGTTTGCACTGGTGGCAGAAGATAGCTGTGATCCTGTGGCCTGTATATGTCACCAGAGCAGGAAACCACAGAACATCCTGGAAAGTGGCTACCTGTGTACAGTGGGCCCTTGTCCTCTGGATATTGGGAAGAAATTCTTCCCTGTGAGGTGGGGAGGCCCTGGCACAAGCTGCCCAGAGAAGCTGTGGCTGCCCCTGGGTCCTCCCTGGAAGTGTCCAGGGCCAGGTTAGATGGGCTTTGGAGCAGCCTGGGATAGTGGAAGGTGTCCCTGCCCAAGGCAGGGGGGGCACTGGATGGGCTTTAAGGTCCCCTGCAACCCAAACCATTCTGTGATTCCATGATTCCATAGACTGATCTGGTGGACACAGAGGTCCCAGCAGGAGACCAAGCATAAGCACAAGGTGATACATGCAGGACCCTACAGCTGGGCTTTATGTGGCATTTCACGTGACAAAAAGACTGCATTTTTATTTCCAGGTCAGATTCATCCTGTAATGGGACATATTTGGTTGCATTAGCCTTCATGATGAGGATTCAGGGCTGGGCAGTGGAATCTCTAAGGCACTCTAATCCTTCCAGTAATGCCTGAATTTTTTCAATGTAATTTACTTGGAGAAGTCAAATGAAGCCTCTCATTTGCCACAATGATACAAGGAGATTACACCTTGTGTCTCCCATTCTCAGTCCTGAGCTGGATGAATCTCCCTAATTCCCTAAAAGCCCATATTATTGGGATGTGTGTTTCTTCTCAAGTGTCTCCTACGCTGCTCTGATGTAGCATCCCCTGGGTAGAGCCATATTCTTGCACTTGGAGCTGGCTGTGCCTCACCAGGGCTTAAGAGGGGATTTACTGAGCCTTTCAAATTGTCTCCCTCACTAATTAACAACCAGGTTTCAGGTTCAAAACATGCACTTAAATAAACTGCCAAAGTGCATTTCATTAATCTTAATTAATGATTTAAATACTCGGAAGCCTCTGCTCAGGCCCTGTGATTGATGGCAGCTCTGTCACCCTTCTTGTCGCCCCTGCCTGTACAGTAGGGACAGGGACAAGGACCTGTCCCTTTGCCTGCTGCCTCGACATCCAGGCTGGGCACCATTCTGGAAGGTTTTAAGTGCTTGATCAGAATGTGAATGAGTGACAATTGTTCCTCTAGACAGGAAAACTCCCCTGAATATAAACTCTGTGTTTTGGGTGTGCAGCCACTGCAGCAAAGCGTGACAATAGCCAGGGCTGGTGGAAAACGGGCTTTGCAAACCACTGGAGGGAAGAACTGGGCCAAGTGGGCAAGAAATTGCACTTCAGACCCCTGCAAAGGTCCGTCCACATCCCTGCAGGGCTTGGACAGCTCAGGAGGCACAAAGAGTATTCAGTGCCATCGCACTGAGGTGGCACCAGGAGTATTTCCCAGTGCTGAAATGCTGAGGGAAGCCCTTCCATCAGATGCACACATGGAAGTGTGCAGATGGTCATGGGAACGCGAATTAAGGGGGGAAGGACCCTCCTGCATTGCCAAAAAACTGCTGCTGAGTCTGAACGTGGAGGCTGCACCCTGGACTTGCTCTCTGCCTGCTGGAGGATCTCTGCCAAAGCTCCCAGGGAATTAGGGTAGAGATAACTATCAATTTAGAGACCAGAGGATGTGATAAGAGCTTGTTTGCACATCCACAAAGGCGCAGGAAGAGACAATGGCAGGAGGGGGAGCTCAAACACTACCCTGGGGCTATCCCGGTATTCCCCAAAGGAGAAACATCAGCCCACCAAATGTCCAGAAGTCATGGTGAGCACAGGGACACAGTGCCGGGTGGGGACCCAGACTCCCGAGGAACAACCACCTTGTCCATGGCCCCTTCCAGAGGTGTCCCAGCAGAACCATCTGTTCTAGAGTGGAGGTGTGAAAATCATCACTGGAAGTAGCTCCCGGGGTCACTTTTTGGACCAAAGATGTTGCTACCCTGGGGTATGAGACCCAACGTGGGATGTGGGGGAAAAGCACTTTTTGACTTACTGTGGATAAACTGGGTGTCTGAGCCCAGCTGCTGAAGGGATCAATGTTGCACAAACGTGTGTGTGTGTGTGTGTGTGTGTGTACTTATATCCCCCAGGGCAGACCTGCACCCTGCTCAGCCCCAGGAGCAGTAGGATGAGGCTCTTTGGTGCTGCTGATGTTCATGTGGGTGCTCTGAGTGTCTGTCTGTGAGCTGTGTGGCCAGGCAGGTGTCCAGGTGTACACTTACACAGGTATAGAGGTGTAGATGCAGCACAGGTGTGTGCTGTACACATCTTCAGCCTCACTACTGACAGACCTGGGGACAGGCAGCTGCAGCAGCCTCACGTCCCTCAGCTGCTGGACCCAGTGTAATGTGCTCCCACTAACAAAAAATACTGAAGCCAACAATTTAGTGAATAAGAGACTGGGAATCAGCAAAGGAACTACCCACACTTGTCTCTGCTGCGTCCCTGCTGCAGACCCTGAAATGCTGCATCTCCGGGTGTACAGGCAGGGAGAGGAAAAAATAATCTTTTGGGGAGAAGACCAAGAAACACTGCCCGTGATGTTGTTCTTCCAGGAGACGAGCATCCTGCCGCTCCTCTGGGATTGCACCAGCTCAGTGTGTGACACACAAAGGCTCTCTCAGCATCCCAGTTACTCTGTGCTTTGGAGCTGCAGGTGAGACAGAGCTGTCTGCAGAACTGCAGTGGTTCCTGCTTGAGTTTTCACTGACACCTGGCTCCTCAACAGCAAAATCCTTGTTCCCTCTCTGGCCGTTCCCTTCTCCCAGACAAGAATCAAGAAGGGATGCTCCCTTGCTTTCAGGAACTCTGATAAATACGTATTTTTTAAAGCTCCACTTCCCTGAGTGATGACATTAAGCATAATACTTGGTTTCTGCCTAAAGAGGTATATTTTTTCCCATCTGGTGAAGGAAGAACCTCAAAAACATTATTAAAAGGCTACTGCCAGTTTAGACATCAAAAGCTGGGAGTGACAATCCAAAATCAATAATGGTTTTTAATTCAGACCTGATCTGAAGCTGGAATGGGTTTGGGGCAGAGCACCCCCAGGGTGATGCTGAGAAGCGTTTCTAAATTTCTGGGAGACTTAGGGACACTAACTATGGATGTCATGTAGGGTGGCAGCATTTCCCAGGTGGCTCTGGGGTCCAGATGTGTCCTGAGCAGCAGCTGTGACCTTCTGTCAGCCCTGTCCTTTGGCTGGGTGGGGATGGGGCCCCTTCCCTCATGCTGTGCCTCTGGGCTGTGGCTCCGACAGCCTGGTCCCCGGGCTCTGCTGCAGCTCCTCACCCTTTATTAAATATCACACTTTGCTTCAGGTGCTGATTAATTTCTAATCAAATCTGTTTTCCAGTGGCCATCTTCAAGCCCCCAGGGCTGCACTGCTGAGGATCCTGTGTCTCTGGCACCTCTGAGGTAGCATTTCTGCTGTGACCATGTGCCTCAGCCACGTCCTCAGCGGAGCTATCAGACAGTCACAGAATCCCAGACTGGTTTGGGCTGGACACAAACTCAAAGCTCATCCCATTCCATGCCCTGCCATGGGCAAGGACACCTTCCACTATCCCAGATTGTTCCAAGCCCTGCCCAAACTGGACTTGGGCACTTCCAGGGATCCAGGGGCAGCCACAGCTGCTCTGGGCACCCTGTGCCACGGCCTCCCCATCCTCACAGGGAAGAATTTCTTCCCAATATTTAATCTAAATTTATCCTCCTGCTGCTTTCTCACCCAGCTCTAGAGGGTCTCTGCAGGGTAGGACAGATGGGAACCATGACCGTGACATCCACCCAAGGGAACGCTGGCCAGACTGCAGGGGCGCACTCTGAGGTACCTGCCTTAACCAGACATCTTCCTTTTCATTACTGTTCATGACATATTTGCATTTCCCTGTGCTCTCAGGGGGCCCTGCGGGAAGGCTGCAGTCCTAAAGGGTCCTTCATGGGATAGGGCCATGAGAGGAACATGGGATCATCATGGATCAGGCTGTTCAGTCTGGAGAAGTGAAGGGAGACCTCAGAGCCCCTTCCTGAGCCTAAAGGAGCTGCAAGAGTGCTGGAGAGGAACTTGGGACAAGGGATGGAGTGACAGGACAAGGGAGAATGGCTTCCTGCTGCCAGAGGGCAGGGTTAGGTGGGATATTGGGAAGGGATTCCTGTCTGTGAGGGTGGGGAGGCCCTGGCACAGGCTGCCCAAAGAAGCTGTGGCTGCCCATGGATCCCTGTCAGTGTCCACGTCCAGGTTGGATGGGGCTTGGAGCAGCCTGAGCTAGTGGAAGGTGTCCCTGCCCATGGCAGGGGGTGGAACTGGATGAGCTTTAAGCCCAAACCAGTCTTGGATTCTGTGATCCCTGCAAAATGCAAACAGTCTCCTGGAACCAGGCAGTGGGAGGAGGAGCAGTTGCTGCCTGATTGTGCTCAGGGGGTGTATTTGGATCAGATTGAGGACAGATAAATCATCTGCATTCAAAGTGCTTTCCTTGTGCACAGCTGGCTCACATGACAGATCCAGGAGTCAGGGAGCTGGGGGGGAAGGTTTATCATACCTGAGATTAAAGAAGTGTCTGACAAGTGCTCACTCTGTCAGCCAGAAGTAAAGGACCCCTGTGTGAGTGAGCAGCCGCACTGGGGAAAGGCACTGCTGGGACTTGCTTTCCTTGCAGACCCAGGACTTGGCAGCACTAATGGGCCAGTGGCCAGGGAGGAGCTGCAGGATGAGGGTGTGCCTATGACACCTGCACACAGCTCCCAGCCTGTGTCCCCTCTGTGCTGAGGCACCTGTGTCCCCTCTGTGCTGAGGCACCTGCCTGCAGCCCCTTTTCTGTCTCTCCTAAACCTCCTCACCTGCTGCCTGCACCTGTCCCTGCCTCCCTTCCCTGCCCAGTAACTCCTGTGACAGATGCAGACAGCACCAGCCAGAGAGGAGAGCCAGCTCCATTTGGGTGGAGGAGCTGGAAATAGCCTTTTGTTAACCATTTTTAGCAGTTCATTTGGAAATGCATTATTTTGCCAGCAGAAACTTCAGCGTGCTGTTTATCCCTCTTAGGGGAAGGCTGTTATTAGTGCAAAATGAATCAGCGTGGATGCAGCTCCTCAGCAGCTCTGAGCAGGGAGGGCAGCAGGAGGGATGCAGCAAGCACAGAGAGAGCCTTCAAAGTGCCATTATTAATTCATGCTCACATTCATTGGAAGAACACATTCAATTGTGGCAAATTCAGCTGCTTTAGCCACTTGGTGCAAGGGGCTCGTGGGAAGGAGCTTTGTGAGTGCAGGTCCAGGCTTGGCCTGCAAAGACAGAGTGGAATGGTACTGGTTTGACTGGGACCCCAGCAGGGATGGTGGCCTTCACATCCCACAACCTGCAGTTACTGGGCACAGAGGTGGAGTCATTGTGATCCTGTAGGCAGGGATGGCTGATGGACACAGATATTCACGGAACATCTCAGATCATCTCCTCCAGCATTCACAGCCTCCTTCAGCTCTCATTTCACAGAATGCACCACGTAAAAGAAGGGTTACATAACACCCCAGTGCCCCCCAGTCCAGTGCCCATCCTGTGGAGGCTGCATGGAGGTTCCCACTCCATAGGGAGGGCATCCTGGGACCAGAGATGGATCCTGGTCCTGTGCTGACCCCAATCCCTTGTGCCTTGTGTGAGGGACTAGTGCAGGGCACAGCAGAAGGCTGCACATACGTGATGGGAACAGGAGGCCTGGGAGGAGCTGTGGCACCCAGACACACAAACACTCTATAAATGCAGGTACAGCACGGACAGGCACCCACTCCCAAGCACAGATACACCACTTATGTTCTCTGCATTTGTCACCAAGGATTGTAACTCAAAATTGAGAGGGGTTTTGTATTTTTAACAAAATATGTGCCCAAGGAAATGGGCCCATGACACTGAGAGTGTTTGGTGCAGGTATTTTGGCAGCTGACCTACAGCTTGTCTTCCTGCCTGATGCCTGACTGGTCTGCCAGCAAGTCTTGATGGACAAGCTTTGGAGAGAAAATTTAATGACAGCCCAGGGATGCAGGATTTCTGACACTGGCATTTGGTGAGGGGTGGGATTTTGGATAGTAGCAACAGGGTGTCCATGTCCATGCCCTCTGCAGGCCAGCCACGGAGGGCACCTGCCATGTGCTCCATGCTTTGCCCTTTTTGCCTGGAGTATCACCCCAGCAGCACTGGGGATGATCCAGCCTGGTCCCTCATTGCCAGCAGCAACACCAGCACTGCCCATGAAAAGGGAGGAGTATCTGGAAGATTTTCCCAAGCGGAGGTGCCCAGCAGGAGCAGGGTGGGTTAAGTGACACTGGAGCTGTCACAGGGAAGGGACAGCACATCCCAGCCAAGCCCAGAATGATGCAGCTGAGGAAGGGAGGAGAAGGAGGAGGGAGTGGGAGACATCCTGCATTCCATTGGGGCTTAAACCTGCAGCCCCATAGACACAGGGTTTTGGGAACATGCATGGGCCACATCAGAGGGGTCTCAAAGAGGAGGGAAGTTGGTCAGAAAGGCTCAGAGCTGGGGCTGCAGCAGCGCTGGGCACAAGGAGATGCTCTGGACCCAGGAGAGCCAGGCTGTAAGGATGACAAACCCTTCCCACAGCACAGGGTGATTGGAATATTTGCTTTGTTTTTCTGGCCTTTGCTGAGGTACTAATGAAGTGCTGTGAGGCATGGCAGCAGTGACGGCGTCTCCTCGGCCGGCGGTGGCTGCTGGAGGGGGCTGGTGCCGCATGCTCAGCGCTGTGATCCATTGTCTACAGCAGAGAGCCAGACCTGCACTCAGCTGCACAAACAGGCATTCCAACAGGGCCAGAGGCAAGGTCACACGTGGGGAGAGGAGGTCACACCTGTCAGATGGGCTGTGTCCTGGACAGCAGGGACCTTGAAAGGGGACTGCAGGACAGCACACCTCACAGAGGTGCTGTTGGTGTGGCCACCAGGGCAAATGAGGTGCTGGTGTGAGTAAGAGGTGCCATAGAGGGGAATGACCTCCCTGTCCTCGTGTCTGACTGAGCCCCCGAAAGATGTGAGGTGGCTGATGGCTTTCTCAGTGTCCAGCAGAGGATGTTTCTGGTGCTGTGCTGGGTGCTGCAGGCAGATGGGCTGGTGAAGGTCAGGCATGAGTGACTTTGTCATAAGACAGACCCTCCAGACCCAGGCAGATGCCAGGTATTGCCTGAGGTGTCACTTAGACACCAGCTCCACAGAGGTGTGGTCTGAGACCTGCTGCCCAGCTGTCCCATCACTGCCATCACCTCATCCACAACCAGAGCAAAGCAGGTACTCATTCATATAATGGTATCAAAACATGGTCAGGAAGAGGCTCAAGGACCTGAAACTAAAATGTGCCCAAGGAACAAAACATACCATGTAAATATGGATATTCTTATCTTCAGATCCATTTGCTCCTGCAAACCTCTGTGTGCTACTCACCCAGTCACAGGTGATGTGAACTCCTTCTTCTGATCCCACTACTCCTGCTCCCCGTGCTGCCACCATAAAAGTTCAGGGGGTTCTGGGGTCCCCAGTAAAAGGAGGATATGGACCTGTTGGAGAAAGAGGAAGGCCCAGAGAAAGGCCACAAAGATGTTCAGGGGGCTGGAGCCCCTCTGCTCTGGAGCCAGGCTGGCAGAGCTGGGGGCATTCACCTGGAGAAGAGAAGGCTCCAGGGAGAGCTCAGAGCCCCTTCCAGAGCCTAAAGGGGCTCCAGGAGAGCTGGAGAGGGACTGGGGACAAGGGATGGAGGGACAGGACACAGGGAATGGCTTCCACTGCCACAGGACAGGGATGGATGGGATATGGGGAAGGAATTCCTGGCTGTGAGGGTGGGCAGGCCCTGGCACAGGGTGCCCAGAGCAGCTGTGGCTGCCCCTGGATCCCTGGAAATGTCCAGGGGCAGGTTAGATGGGGCTTGGAGCAGCCTGGGCTATGGAAGGTGTCCTTGCCCATGGCAGGGAACGGAATGGGATGAGCTTTAAGATCCCTTCCAACCCAAACCTGTCTGGGATTCTACGATTCCTGCTCCAGGTCAGAGCAGAGAGTGGACAGGATGGGTGAGGGAGACCAAAGAGGCAGGAGCGAGGGCAGGGAGTGAGGGCAGGGGACAGCATCTCTTGATCCCCGTGGCTGGAAGGATGGAGGGATGCAGGCCATGCAGGGAAACCCCTTCCTCACCCTTTATCTTCCCTGTGCAGCTGGAGGCCACGTGCTGTGCTGGGTGCAGGGAAGCCAACAATCTGGCTGTTTGGGCCTGGAGCCAGCACTTAGGATCAGGATGTCACCTCCAGGGAGATGTGGGTGACACTGATCAGTGACTGGGAAGCTCTGGCTTGGCCCGAGTGTTGGCTTGAGGCACCTGAAGCTGCAAGCATTTGTCCATATAGAGATGCTTTGCTGTGGTGGAGTCCCTCCTCTGCCACCAAAGAGGATCTGCATCCCTTCCTTTCTGTGACTCCCACGTGCAGGTCTCTCCTCTCTCTCCTGTTTCTTGCTGCCTGAGCTGAGCAGAGCTCCAGGTCTCTGCACAGGGATACAGCACAGCTCTGCTGCTGCACAAGCTTTCATGGCAAGCTAATTCTGGAGTCACTAATTTAATGATGATTAATGACAGGTACACCACCTTTTCCTTCCTACTTTTATCGATTGGGGAAAAAAACTGGAGCAGAGCCGGATATTAATTAATTCTCTCAAGTGGAGGGGAAAGTAATCAGACTGAAATCAGATTGAATTTAGGACTTGTGGGTGAGCAGGAGGATGTGCTGAGTGATGAAAATGAGAGATGCCCCAGTCTGGCTGGGCTGGGAGGGACAAGGCAGCTGAGCAGATTCCCCCTGGAAAGGGCTGGCAAAAGTGGATGTAAGAGACAGGTATCCAGGCTGGACCTGCCCACTTGGGGCACACAGCCAGGCCCCACACTGGGAGAGAGTGGGGATGACGGGAATTTGGTGCAAAGCCTGGCACGGATCTGGCCTGGGTGGCCTCACCTCTGCCCTGCCTCCACTTTGGCTCTCTTTCCTAGGGGCTGCATTGCAGCATCACATTACACCTTACTGGAAGTGCCCAAGGCCGGGCTGGAGGGACTTGGAGCAGCCTGGGACAGTGGAAGGTGTCCCTCTCCAAGGCAGGGATGGAATGGGATGAGCTTTAAGGTCCTTCCCAACCCAAACTAGTCTGGGATTCTGTGATTGCATGAGCACCCAAACCGGTTGAGCTGCCCAGAAAGCCACATTTTGCAAATCTCTGTGATCATAGATTTTTTGTTTCACCTGGGAATGCCAGAGCAGGACTAATCAAGGCTGGGGAGTCAATCTGCCAAGCATCTAACTCTTTTAAAACCACATATCCTCCAAGAACATTCATTTCACCTTGAGAAAATATCTCCTTGCCTCCTTCCCTGCAAATCAGTTCCGTGGCAGTCAGGGCTGAGCCTCACAGCTCACTGAGGCTCGGGGCTCCAGCAATCTCCCAAGTATTTAAGCATGACTAATTGGCTTGTGCCTACCATACAAGGGATTTAAAACCTGTATCCTATTCAAGCATTGGTCAGACCCACAACTGCCTAATTTCTAATAGCGTGCACACTCAGCCATCAGACAGGAGACATTCTAGAGTGCCCTTTCGCTCTGCAGTCCAGTGCAGTGTCACCTCACATTAGGACTGGGACCATGAATCCTAAACCTGTGACCCCAGTGAAGCAGTCAGTGATGCCGTGTCAAAATCTTTTGACATTATGCTTCAAAAAAGAATCTTAAAGAAAATGAACCAAATTAAATAAATGCAATTAAACAGACATTTTTCATCAGAAGAGATGTTACTGACTGGGTCCACTCCAGGATGTGAGCAACCTTGTGTTCATAAAGGACAAGAGAACATTTTCTGCTGAAATCTCCAGTTTGGGCAAGGCTTTGTGGGTCAGGTCAGGTTGGACTGAGCCAGCAGTGAGGGCTGTCCTCCAGCTCTACAGGAGAGTGCAAGGCAAACACAGTCTTTGGAATGGCTGGAAAGAAAAACAGGAGCAAACCAGCAATCTAATTCCTGCTCCTGCATCAGCAGTAGAGACTCATTTAAAAGAATCATGGAATATCCTGAGCTAGAAGGGACTCACAAGGATCATCCAGTCCAAATCCTGGCCCTGCACAGACACCCCAGCAATCCCACCCTGTGCCTCAGAGCATTGTCCCAATGCTCCTGGAGCTGTGGCAGCCTCGGGGCCGTGCCCATTCCCTGGGGAGCCTGGGCAGTGCCCAGCACGCTCTGGGGGAAGAACCTTTCCCTGATATCCAGCCTAAACACAGCTCCAGCCATTTCCTGGGTCATTTCACTGGCTACCAGAGCAGAGATTGGAGCTGCCCTTCCACTTCCCCCTGGGAGGAAGCTGCAGACCCCAATGAGGTCTGACCTCAGCCTCCTCCAGGCTGAAGAAGTCAACTGACCTTAACAATTTAAACACACTGCCTTTAATGCCCTGGAGACAAGGTGTGGGAGTTTGCTGGATGTCTGTGGGAATGCCTCAAGGGCAGGGCATTGGGGAGACAGCAGGCTGGAGGGAGCACTTCCAGCAGGCAGCAGACAGGCATGGAGATAAGGAGAGGCACAGCTCTTTTTAGGGTGGGACTACAGAAAATGGGTCCAAGCCAGAGCCCTCATGTCCCATCACATGTGCCACCACCTCCAGAGACCTGTGTGATAATGAACAAATAATTTTCTCCTGTGTTTTGTGGGAAGAGGAGAGTGAACTCAGCCTCTGAGCCAGGTGCTGCTCTGTAATCCACAGGCCAGCTCTGGGGATATTCACTGCTGTGTGCCATGGGGACAGTGAGTCACAGAAGACTGTCACAGCAGCCCTGCCCTGCCAATGGCCACACAGCAGCAGGAACTGCCTTGACTTATGGGCTCTCTGAGAACCTCTCACCAAAGTTCTGAGTGACCCAGTGCTCAGTGACCTCAGCTGCAGAGGTTCAGAGGGTCTCTCGGGGGATGTGGGCTGGCATTTCTGAGCTGGACTTGGGCCAGGATGTGCAGGAGAATTACAGAATCATTCAGGCTGGAAAAGACCTCTGAGATCATTGAGTCCAGACACCAAGAAGAGAGCAGAAGGGAGGGTGGGATGAAGGTGGGAGAGAAGGAAGGGAGGACCATCCCTGATCCCTAACTGACATCCCAGCCTCCTGCTGAGGGAAGGAGGTCTAGTGCAATGATGGCACTAAGGGGCAGAGGTGGGATCCCCTCTGGCTGCCTCCTGCAGTCCTGCCCAGCTGAGAGACAATTGTTAAGGGCTCTGAGTAGCCTGGTCTGGTGGAAGGTGTCCCTGTGCCAAGGTGGGTTGGAATGAGATGAGATGTAAGGTCCCTTTCCAATGCAAACCATTCTGGCATTCCATGATTCTGTAAGTCTAGAAGGGGGATGTGTTGGGGTTGACTCGGCCCACGATGAGGATGAATTAGAAATAAGGCCATGGGAAAACCCCTCAGACCTACAGAAAATCACAGAAGCCTGTCCTAGAATTCCCCAGTTGTTTTATGAAAATTTGTGCTAGAAAGTTCTCTGTTCTCTCCCAGTTGATCTGCTCCCAGTTGCCTTGATGCCCTTGACTGGTTGATGTACCCCTGCAATGTTTTCTATATCCTTTCCTTGGGCCTTACCCTCAGACCCCGCTTTAACTCCGCCCTTCTCCCTCATCTATATGTACCCTGCAAGGGTCTGGACCCAGCTCCGGCTCGGTCTTTTCTAGTGCCTCTCCGTGGTTTGTTCCTCTTCCAGTTTGCTATTTTCCATTTATTAAAGTGTTCAGTTCCCAAGCCACTAGACTGGACGTTCGTCTCTCTGTTCAAAGTCGCCCTATCAAACTCCTGACATAGTTGCCACTGGTCCAAAGCTGTCTGGACCTAGGACTGGGACACAACAGGGATTTGTTGCTGAGGCTCTGGGAACACCAGGAGCACATCCCGACCCTGCACTGAGCAGTGACACACTCGGAGGGGCCGGTCCTCCCCAGCTGTGTGTGCTGCCTCCTCTGCCCGCAGCAGAGGCCGTGCCTGCGGACAGGGCTCCCCTCCTTCCTCCCTTCCCGCACGGAGGCCGTGCCTGCGGACAGGGCTGGGCTCCTTCCTCCCTTCCAGCACGGAGGCCGTGCCTGCGGACAGGGCAGGGCTCCCCTCCTTCCTCCCTTCCAGCACGGAGGCCGTGCCTGCGGACAGGGCTCGGCTCCTTCCTCCCTTCCCGCACGGAGGCCGTGCCTGCGGGCAGGGCTGGGCTCCCTCCTCCCTTCCCGCACGGAGGCCGTGCCTGCGGACAGGGCTCCCCTCCTTCCTCCCTTCCCGCACGGAGGCCGTGCCTGCAGGCAGGGCTGGGCTCCCNTGCCTGCGGACAGGGTTGGGCTCCCTCCTCCCTTCCAGCACCGAGGCCGTGCCTGCGGGCAGGGCTGGGCTCCTTCCTCCCTGCCAGCACGGAGGCCGTGCCTGCGGACAGGGCAGGGCTCCCTCCTCCCTTCCAGCACGGAGGCCGTGCCTGCGGGCAGGGCAGGGCTCCCTCCTTCCTTCCCGCACGGAGGCCGTGCCTGCGGACAGGGCTCGGCTCCTTCCTCCCTTCCAGCACCGAGGCCGTGCCTGCAGGCAGGGCTCGGCTCCTTCCTCCCTTCCAGCACGGAGGCCGTGCCTGCAGGCAGGGCTGGGCTCCCTCCTCCCTTCCAGCACCGAGGCCGTGCCTGCAGGCAGGGCTCCTTCCCGGAGCCTCGGGACGGGAGCCGCCGTGCCGTGTCCCCGGCAGCCCGTCCGACAGCCCCGCTGCTCCCCTCGGGGCTCGGCTCCCTGGGAGCGGCAGGGCGGGATGAGTTTGTAATTTATTATTGATTGTCGGGAGCAGGGGGTGCTCTGCAGGACACGGAGGACACGGGGAGACAGGCTGCCTCTGCCTGTGCTTCTGCAGCAGCGCTGCTTTGTGATAAAACTTTAATAAATTGAAAGACACACTTTCCATTCCATTGGTAATTAACTTCTGCTGCTGTGTTCCCTCCTAATTGTCTCTATTACTCCAGATAAAACTGAGATCAATAGAAACCAAAGTCTGGAGGCTGGGAAAGTTGCAATTAATTAATTATCTCTCTCTTGCATGCATCCTCCATCTGCTGGTAATCAAACCAGACAGGCTGGTCCTTGTGCAGATCCTGGGCCCTCCATGACTGCTGGAGTCCCATGGGGACTTTGCAGTGGGCTGAGCAGTGTGTCCTGGAGCAGAAAAGGGCAGAGGGACAGCTGTCACTGTGCCATTGCATTCCTCCTGGGTGTTTGGCCTCTCCAGGATGGATTCCATGAGAGACCACTCCACTTCTCCCAGAGTGGGGGCTGCTTGTCATTCCCTCAGGCTCTGCAGTTTGTGCTGGGACACAAACACCTGGAAGCACCTGGAAGGCAACGGTGTGACACATCTTCTCTTAAGGCCTGTGCCTGTGAACAAGGCTGAGAAGAGCCAGAGCGTTTCTCACATGGTCTCTGAGAGCCTCCAGCAGTCTTTGGCATGCTCCATGACACATGGACTGAACCTCCTGTCCCCAGAGCCAGCTCATCTCTGGATCCTCTATAAAGGCTGGAGTATTTCTCACACTCCTATTTCTGCTGTCTGTGGAAAGTGCTTTTCTGGGATGCTGTCAGCTCTCCCAGCAAAAGCTCTGTCTGCTGGAGTGTGTCCAGAGATGGGAACAGAGCTGGGGAAGGGTTTGGAGCACCAGGAGCCTTTGAGAGAGTTGAGGGAGCACAGTGTGGAGAAAAGGAGGCTCAGGAGGGACCTTCTGGCTCTGCAGAACTCCTGACAGGAGGGGACAGCCAGGGGGGTCAGGCTCTGCTCCCAGGAACAGGGACAGGAGGAGAGGGAATGGCCTCAGGCTGGGCCAGGGAGTTTAGGTTGGATCTAAGAAAGGGTTTTCAGGCATTGGCACACGTTGCCCAGGGCAGTGGTGGAGTCACCACCCCTGGAAGTGTTCAGAAACCATGTAGATGTGGCTCCTGGGAACATGGTTTATTGGTGAACACATCAATGCTGAGCTAATGGTTGGACTCGATCTTAGAGAGCTTTTCCAGCCTTATTGACTCTGTGATTCTTTATTATTTTATACTCAGCAATGCCCCGCTGTGAGCCAGGACAGCAGCAAATCACATCTGCAGCCTGTGCTGACATGGTGGCCAGGCCCCTCCTGTGCCATGTGTCCCCTGGGGCTCTCGTAGGAGACAGCTGCTGCTGAGAGTGGACACTTGGTAAGGATTTGCATTAAGTTATTCCACTGCTCAGAGAAAATAATGTCATACCCATGAAGGTGAACACAGCAGACTTCCAGAAGAGGTGTGCCATGGCCATCATGCATCAGTCACAGATGGTGGGACTTCCTGGCCCAGACACAGGTGCTGAGTCCTGCTGCTCCACTGCCAGGCACTCCTTGGAGGCTGGAGGATTCCTTCCCATTGTGTACTAGCAGGTGCTGTCACGTTTGCAGTGTCCCTGGCCATGGCAAGAGGTTGGAGTGAGATGATCTTCCCTTCTGACCCAAACCTGTCTGGAATTCTGTGATTTCATCTTTCTCCATGCTTTGAATTGCCTGTTTCAGGGTGTACAGGGAATCCCTGCAGGAGGGCTGATGCATGGGTCCCCGGCTTGGTAATAATTAGCATTGACTCCATGATTCACCTGGACCTAACTGGTCCTCCAATCCAAACACCATCACCATTGGCTAATTAAGAAACCACCCTTTGGTAAACAAATCTCTATAACACATTCCACATGTTCAGAACAACAGGTGCAGCAAGTGAAGGAAAGAATTGTTTCTCATTCTTTTCTCTGATCTTCTCACAGACTTTTCCCCAGGACAATGCCTGGGAAAGTTGTTTCTCTCTGTGGCCAGAGAGCTGCTGCCACACCTGTGTCCTGACAGCCCATTGGTATTCCCCTTGCAGAAGGGCTCTCTGTGGTGTTCATATCATTTGCTGGGATGTGGGTGCTGCTAAATCGAGAATTTAAGAAGAAGCACTCGGGTGTGCTGCACTGAATTTCAACACATCCTTCCCCTTTCACCAGTGCCAAGGACCTGCCCCAGCCCCCTCCCAGCACTGGTCTGTCAGAGGAGCCTTTGCAGGCACAAAGCTGCTCTGGGAGCCTTCCCACCAGAGCAGCTCCATGCCTGAACCACTCCCATGCGTGAGGAGAAAGATTCGGGAGTTCCCTGGCTTCCATCAGTCTCCAGGGGACAATCTGTGGTCTTGTCCTACTCTTGGTGCAGACCCTTTCAGACAAAGTGAGTCTTTGAGTCACCCTAATCTCTTTATTTTCCTTTAGCAAGGGGATCCTTCCTGGTCTTGTGGGTTTATTTTGGTGTCTCATGGAGATGTGGGATGCAGGGAGGAGCTGGCTGGAGTTTCAGTGTGCTCAGCTAAGTCCTTCAGTCCAGCTGCAGTTTGTCAGCTTCTCCTATGGCACCTTTTCTGTTCTTTAGGCCTTAAACATCTTCCACATTTTGGATTGCAGAAACTATCCCTAAGAACACTGGCTGCAGCTCCCCCCTATTCCACCTGTGGATGTGACTTCTCCTCTCCCATTGTCCACCTGTTCATCCCTGATTGCTTCATCCAGGCCCCCCAAAGTCATCCTTTGCCCTCAGAGGTTTCTACACCAAAAACTGCCCTCTCAGAAGAAAACAAGGGGTCGAGACACAAGAAACCAGGAGTCAAGGAGAGACTGGACTACTTGAGCTAAGCCCATTTCTCCACAGTCATGGCAATCAAAGAATACCAGAATGGTTTGGGTTGGAAGGGACCTTAGAGATCATCTCCTTCCACCCCCTATAATGAGCAGGGATACCTTCCACCAGACCAGGCTACTCCTCACGGATGTTTGCTCCAAAAGCACATTCACTGCACTTGGGCTTGTAAAATACTAAGGAAAAGAGGATAATTTTGCAAAACTTGACAGGTATCAAGGAAGAGAACTGACAGCAGGCAATTTCTCTGGGGAAAATTCCAGCTAATCCCAGGAGAAAGTGTACAAAACCTATAGTACAGAGGGAAAATAACAGCATCTCTGGCTGGGGGAGCTTCATCCAGACCTCAGTTACAATGACAGATGTATCAGGCCTAACTGATTTTAACCTGTGCATCATTCCAGCTGTTTCAGTGCTCTGGCAGGGAAGAGAACAAAGAGACTGTGTTAGGGGAAAGAAAAAAAAATATAAAGGAAAAGATGGTTTCTGGCCCTGCAGGTGGCCAGCAGGAGCTGACAAAGAGATGCTGGCAGGCAGTGATGGACCATCCCTTTGAGCCTCTCCAGGGGATGCTGTTATTCTGTGTGTGATGCAGACCAGCATTTCCAGCACCAGGTTGACTCCTTCCTTGACCCTTTGCTTTGGAATTAATCCCAAACCTCTTTGTCCTATTCTCCCTGCTTGGGAACCCATTCCCCTTTGTGTGTTTGTGAATCTCTTAATTTTCCATGTCACCGTGGTTACAGGCAGTTTATGCAGATTTCATATGCTAACAGAATTGTCTCTGAAATCGGATAATCCCTTTCCATATTTAAGAGATGGTGATCTCCTTGCTAGACCCTGGTTGTGTCAGGCCAAGGTCCCTGTGCTCCTCCAGTCCCCAAATCCTCCCAGCACTGCTGCCAAGTGCTGGAGCTGGAGATAATGATGTGAGTAAGATCTTAACACTGCCATGTACGTCCCTGTCTCTTCTGCAAACGCTCTGTCTGCTGCATTGTGTGCCCGCATTAGCCACAGACTATTGGGAATCAAATTAGATTAGAGGAAAAAAGAGATATCAACTACCCTTGATCTCTGAGGTTTGAGACCAATTGTTTGTGACTAAGATCTTCACTAAGCCTGATTTGAGAGGCACATATAATTTGCCTGGAGTGAAACAAATTAATGGAAAAGCCTCTCAAATGAGGTAAATCCATTTTGGGGTCTTGGTCATGGTTATTAGTCCATAACTGCCTCTGCTATCTTTCACTATGATAAACCACACTTTTAGGGCAACACCAGGCTGCTTTATAAACGTATAAATGGAAGGAGTTTTTAAAAATCTGTAAAACTTCTGCACTGCTGTATGTTAAGGAGGAGAAATGCTCTTTTAAACACTGCACCACAGCATTGCTGGTTTGAAACATCTACCATGGTTAAACTGCAAAGTGAACCAGTTTCACAGAAATTAAAAGAAAATAAGGTCCAAATGCAGAAAAGAAAATGGTGGTCAGACCTGGGCAAATTAAGTGTCACGCCATTAGGAATGGAATTAAATATTTTTAAGAACAACTTCTTAGCAGCTCAGCAGCTAAGAATGCAATTCCCCCCACACATTAGGAGGTCACACAGTTAGGAGTGTCACCTTTCCTTAGTGACATTCAAGCAGAGGACAGTGGGAGCACATGGCTCCACAGAAAAATGAAGTTAAACCTTTGCATGATGTTCTGCAATGCATGAACACCCTCTGATCAAGGAGATTCCTGCACCACAAGGGCTTTTCCAGGGGATAAACACAACAAACTGTCTCAGAGAAGTGTCAGAGGAGGTGTTGGAGCAAAATGTGCCTGACGAGTCCCAAACAATCAGGACTATGTGGGACTCAGACAAGAATTCCAGAAGAATCAAATCAGCTACAAACTCCAATGTGTAACCTCAAATGGGTGTTGAAGGTGACATGTGACACTGAACCATACAGATTTCTCTGTGGCCACCTAGACAGCTTATCACCAGCGGGTCTAAGCAAGCAACTGGGGCAACTGCAGCGAGGAACAGAAGAGACACCTTGATGAGCAGAATTTATTAAGAAAATGCCTGAGATTTTCTGTAGAGGGGAGTCAGGTCTCTCAGACCTTGGAGAGATCTTTGAACTGGTGAAAAGGAATGTGGGGGACTATGAGGACAGCATCAAGTCCTTGGAACTCTGTGCCAAGGTACCACAGAAGAGACTCCTGTGCTAAGGGGCCATGGCTCGGCCCTGTGGACTGATAATGAGCTCGAAGGAGAGAAAACCAGAACTGGGATGAGATATCCAGGTACATGATGGGAGAGCTCACCATCAGGCCCAGATGATGGGAGAGCTCACCATCAGGCCTGGGAATTCTGAGAGTCCCAGGCTTGGTAGTATGTTTGTAACAATGAAAGGAGATTGTGAAAGCTGAGGCAGCAATACAAATCTATTGACAATGTTTGGATCTAAAAGGGAATATGAAAAGCTGCAAAGAAAGGCAAAGTTATGATTGGCAGGGAGATAAAATGACTCTGAGTCCGTGCCCCAGATACAAAGCCATTCAGGTGGAAAGGAAACCCAAGCTGAATGCAATAACGTGCTCCAAACTAGAAGCACACAGAAGGAGTCTTGCAGCTACATGAAGCTCCCTGATCGTACCTTGAAACTGTCCAGTAGCAAAGGGAAAGCAAATTCATGAAGTAAAATATTGAGAGCAACAGGGAAACTTTATTGCAGCTCCAGTGACCTGAACAGCACAGGCAGTTCTGGCCTTAGCACCAAAAACTGGTTTCTTACAACAGAAATGGGACCAAAGGAGAGAGGTGGGATGGTGGGAGAGGCAGACCAGGTACACGAAGAGAGATGGAAGGGCTGGAAGATAGGCTGAGGGAGAGGGATGCTGCTTTGGAGATCTGTGCAGTCCTGCCGGGTGTGGGACGAGGAAGGGCTGTCAGCTGGAATTGGGAAGGGATGTGTTTCTGGAGGACGGATTTGCCAGAGGTGGGGTGCTGGCTCTGGGGGTCTCTGTCCTGCCAAGAGCTGTGCTGCTGGCTCTGGAGGTCCCTGTCCTGCCAAGAGCTGTGCTGCTGTGGCCAGCTGCAGTGTGCAGCAGCAGGCCCAGCCCAGGCAGAGCCTGTTGGCTCCCCGCTGGTCCTGGATTCAATTGCTGCATGAGGGACAGGTTGGGAGGCAGCTCAGTGCCCCACCATGAGCTGGAAAGGGACTGGGAAAACACACACCATGAGCAGGCAGCAGTCCAGTCAAATCCAGGCACTGAGTTTGCTAGGAAATTGATTCCCTGAATTGCTCCTTTGCTGCAGATAATGAAAATTAGAGAAGGGATTGTAAACTGCTAAGAGGAGAGAAGGGCTGATTTGTTCTGCCTTGGGTTTGATGGAGCTTGCCAAACCCATAGAGCCTCTGCTCCCCTCCAGGGGACACTGGGGTGTGCCGGCACCATCCCAGGCTGGCAAAGATATTTGCAGGGCTCCACACAAGAGGGGTCCAGTCTGATCTGAGCTGCTGCTGGCACAGGACAACTTCTCACAGGCTGGAAGGGATCCCTCAAGAACCTTCTTCATGGATCCTGATCTTCCCTGGAGCCAGGGCACACCCACTGGGACACAGGCCAGAAATAATCTTCCTGTCCCTGCTGTGCCCACAGACCCTGAGCTGGACAGGACAAGGTGCCGGAGTGGCACAGGAGGTGCTCCAAAATTTGGGCACGCCCAAAGGCCTATACAAACCTGCCCTAGTCCTGCCCCCATCTCTGACTTTGTGCACTCATATGAGCAGCAGCTCCATGTCTTTTAAGTCATGGTTGGGAATGTTACTTTAATTCCTAATTTGAAATCCTGTATCTTCTGTGCTCCTGGTTCCCATCCCTTCTGTCAGCTGTACCCCATCCCCGCTCAGCCTCTCTGCTCTCCTAAACAGGGATGTTTCTGTCTGGCTGTGCCCCAGACCCCTGGTTTGCCTTATCCAATGTCCCATCTCATCTCTGCAGGCTTTGCCAGGCACTTCACCTTCTCTAAGGCAGGAATTCACTGTCACAGCCATTTTCAAGTCTGCTGTACCTGTGTCTTCCTTTGCTGCTCCTCTGGCTGTTCCCTTCCTGCCTTTGCACTCACCCCCTCCTGTCCATCTGCTGCCAGGCTCTGAATTCTCCTTGTTCTCTGTTCCCCCAACCCCTGTGGACGTTCCCCTCCTTTCGTCTTGCACCTGAATCACAAACCCCTAATTACTCCCACTGTGCTGCCCTCCTCTGATCTCGCTGCACAATGCCCTGCCCATGCCTTCTTCTCTTTCTTCCTAACACTTTCTCCTTCTCTTCTCATACTCTTCCTCCCCACTGCTCCTGACAAATATTCCCTTCAGATCCTGGAGGTTCTGAAGGCTTTGCTTGCTCACCCACCCTCTCCACCTCTTTGGGACAACCCTTGCTCCCTGCTGCCCCATCAGTAACAAGGCTGGAGCTCATTAAAGCAACAGACCCACAGCCCTGTCAGGAAATACCCTGTAAAGAACAGGCCAGCACCTGGCAGCTGAGCTGCTGGCAAATGCACAGTGGATTGTGGAAGCAGCAAAGCCCTTTTTTTTGTTTCAGTGCCATAAATTGATTCCACTTAGGGGCCTTTAGTGCTCTTCTCCCTTTCCCATCACCTGGCCAGCATCTCCTACAGTGGAGTCCTGTGGAGCAGCACGGTCACCGACCTGCATGGGGATGCCATGGCATCCCCTGAGGACCTGAGACCATGGGGCTTAGTGCCAGCTTAGAATGAAGCAATTAATTTTCACATCTGAAAACCCTTCACATTTCATCTCATTCTGCAAAAAATGCTGATAAAGCCACAAATTCCACAAGGAAAAGGGTTATCTTGACAGTCAGTCTTGTTTGCTCTCCTCCCGTGCAACTCCCCCATCTCTGACAGGGCAGAGCTGCATCTCCCCTGGCACAACAATTCCAGCCCAGAGGATGCTGAGGACATGTCTGTGGGAAGCAGTGCCTGGTCCCATTATGTACTGACAGCACGTTGACATTTCCCCTCGGTGCTGGAAAGCTGCAGCTCGCCAGCCAACCCCTCCCATGCTGCCAGGAAAGATGAAACCTCTGCAGCAAAACTGGGGCTGTTTGTTCGCAAATATTCTGTTTTGCAAGGGAGCTGAGCGGGGAGTGGGGATGGGAGTACTTGAAAAGCAAATGAACTTATGTTTTATGCTTTTTAAGATGTCTAACAGAGTACAAAAGTTCATCTTTAATAGGAGGGCAACGCAGGGTGCTTAGAGCTGCGGTTTGACACAGATACAGAGCTCAAATGCCTTTGAAGTATCTTCTGATTCCTCATTCTGCCTGAAGTAACTTTAGATTTATGCAGCAGATGGGAAATAGTCCCTCGTTACGTGGCTCTCCACTTCAGCGCTGACTCCAAGATAAGGCGGCCTCGCTGCATCTGCACTCCTCAGAAGCGCTCTTAGTGCTTTAGTCTTCAGGGGCCTGAGTTTGTAGTTTGCATATTTTTTTCCTGTTTTTCTCTAAAATTAGTCTTGATAAGTCCAACATGTTGTGAGACTCTTCAAAGGAGAATGAGGAGGAGAAAAGTTTGTCTGTGGAGTAGAGGTGATTCATTTCAATGCGTTTGAAAACAGTTCAGTGTGTTTGGGGGAAGAGCTTTCGGAGAAGCGCTGGGGAACGGCCTCGCGGTGACCCCAGCCTCGCATACGCCGCCTTTGAAGGAGTCACTAAAAAAGCTTTCGAGTGACTCTCAGCACTGCAAACCACACCCTCAGCCTCAGCGAGGTCCCTGCGAGGGGGGCCGCTCCCCGAGGGGGCTGCAGAGAGAGGCCAGTGTGTGCCGGGGCCGGGCTGGGCCCGCAGCCGCCCTGCCGCACGCACGGGCTGCTCGCACGGCACCGGGGCTCGCCGAGACACAGCCGCCTGCAGCAGCCTGCTGGGCTTCCTTCTCCCTGGCCCTGGCGCCAGCCTTTCTCCGGGGCTCCCATGCTCCCAGCCCCACGTCTATTCCTTGGAAGGGAGGCGAAGCTCCTCGCTCTCTGCCTTGCACGGAGAGGCTTCACCTGTTTGAAGCCGCGCCCTGCACCACAGCCTGGGGAAGAGGAGGCGCGGGAGGGACCGAGGGACCTCCTCGTCCTCTACAACTCCCTGTCTGGAGGTTGGAGCCAGGATAGGGTTGGGCCCTGCTCCCAGAGAACAAGGGACGGGATGAAAGGAAATGGCCTCAAGCTGTGCCAGGGGAGGTTTAGATTGGATATAAGGGAATTTTTTTTCACAGAAAGGGTTGTGAAGCACTGGAACGGGCTGCCCAGGGCACTGGTGGCTTTGCTATCCTTGCAAGAGTTCAAAAAATATGTGGATGTGAGACTTGAGGTTCAATGGTGAGCATCCTGGTGGTTCTGGGTTGATGGCAGAACATGATCTTAAATGTCTTTTCCAACCATAACAACTCTATGATTCTATGATTTTCATGCACTTCGTAGTTCATTCAGCATGGTCAGGACAAGGCTGATCAGTCCTAAGGGCTGGCCCATCTCCTGGCAGCTGGTCCAACTCCCAGCAAAGCCCAAGCCAGCCTGACTTAGGGTACTTTCCTCACAGGGCTCTTACTGCTCCCAGAGATGGTTTAGGGCACTCAGGTGCTCTCCCAGGGCTTGGATCAGGTTGTGCCTGGCAGGTGCTGGGTGGGGCAGAGCAATAATGCCTTGACAGTTGTCACCAGGTGTGCTAGGGTGACGTTATGATGCTTGTATCCCCAGTCATCTCTTCTGTTAATGCTGGATATTATATTCTCTGCCTTCAAGACTGGTTCTGAGAGTGGAGGCGGGGAGAAGAAGAGGCACGGAGTTTGTTCTCAGAGACTGCACTCGCTCCTCTAAAAGCAACACTCCTCCACATGATGTGCTGGACTGTGTTGTCTGGGCATGGATGGAGCAGAACAGAGCGCTCCTTTGCTTTTTAGTTAGTTGAGCTGAGGCAGAGAAGTTTTCCCTGGACTGGTAGTTTGTTCTTTCCCTTTTCCTGGAACTGTTTGAACCTGCTCCAGACTGGGAGCTGGGGAGCACCGAGAGCTTGCACTTTATGGCCTACCGGGGCCTACTCTGGGCAGCAGCCTTTCCCAGCGCCAGAGGGACTGATAACAGAGCCACCACCCACTGGAAAGACTTTCTGAATTTGTCATCTCTTCAGAGTGGCGAATGAGTTTTGTCATCTGGTATTGTTCAATTTTTGTGCTGGGGAGTGCTTTGCCTGTTAAATAAACAGGTTTTTTCCACTTCTCTCTGAGGAAATTTATCCCAAACAGGTTGGGGGGAGGGGCCGTGTGGGTGGGCTTTCTGGGGGGGCCCCCTTTTGGTGGTTTTCTGCCAAATTTGTCCTAAACCAGGACAAATAATTGGCACCCAATGTGGGACTCGAGAGAGTGAAAAACACCAGGAAAGCTTGTATATTATATCACAAAGTACCTGCAGTAACTGAGATTGTGCAAACACCATTTATTCTGGCAGGACTTGCAGCTATGATGGAATTGGCTTTGTTTCCAGCTTTGAAGTTTTCTCCACTGACCAAATGCTGAGGGTTGTGATGTTTACCCTCGTGCATAAAAGCCTTCTTTCACATACAGCTTGGCATTTCTGCTGCTTTCAAGATTCCCTGGAATGCACCATGCTGGAGCATTGCACTCCTCAGATCCTGCCCAGAAACTTCCGAAGTCTCCAATGCCCCTTGCCCCTGCAGGGACCCATCCAAGCACAGGAATCCTCTCCCTGAGATGGTGCTGCAGGAGCTGCTCAGTCTGGGCAGCCAAAGGTGTCTTGCAGTCTCCTGAGGCTCAGTCACCACTGTAGAAGGCAAGTGGGGATGTTTAGGACAGGGCTGCCTGACACCCCTTTCAAGCATCTACTGCTGGCCCTTCTCCTGGGGTGCCCTGCAAAAACTCCAGGATATATCTATATAGATATATATGCCATATATATTTATGTATTATATTTGTATTAAATATAAACATATATATATATAAAAAATATTCATATATGGCATGACATCATGCTCAGCTGCATGCCCTGAGCTACAGGACCAATCATAGAATCCCAGAATGGTTTGGATTAGAAAGAACCTTAAAGCTGATCTCTTTCCACCCCCTGCCATGGGCAGGGACACCTTTCACTATTCCAGGTTGCTCTAAGCCCTGTCCAGCCTGGCCTTGGACACTTCCAGGGATGGGGCAGCCACAGCTGCTCTGGGCAACCTGTGCCAGGGCCTCCCCACCCTCAGAGGGGAGAATTTCTTCCCAATATCTAGTCCTAATATCCTAATATCTATCCTAACATCCTAGTTCCTAATATCTGGGATGGACACGTTGTCTATTTATTGCTGCCGCGTTCCAGCCAGACTGTTCCTGCCTTCTGCCCTTGGTTAAAATCCTTGGAATCCATCTCAGCCCAGGTACCCCAGGCATCCTTGAAATTGCCTGTGTGAGTGGGGAGAAGATGAGGGGGCTCCTGTAATTGGGACAATTCTTCTCTCAGTCCATTTCCTGTGATGTTTATGCCTCTGTCTTTGTCTCGGGTGTTCAGAGCTGGCTGATCGGCACGGTATTTATGACTTGTTTGTACAGTAATTGCTGCTTAAGATAAATGATTCATAAAGTCCTACCATAGTCTTGAAAATGGTGTAAACAGGGAGAGCAGCTGGAGGACAGCAGTGGGATGCTAATGAGGGACCACCATGGGGAAGTAAATGCAAAAAGACTGGGGAGGAGGGGGATTAAAGCAGCCCCTGATGCTGAAGAGCATCCAGTGCTCATCTGCAGCACAGGGCAGAGCCCAGGCTGCCCCTGCCACAATCCTGAAACAAGAGGTCTGCAGGAGTCACTTTGAGCAATGAGGGCAGAAAGGATCTGAGCCCAAGAGCCAGGAGCCAGAGCGGGCAGCTCTGAGATGGCAGGAATGAGCAAGGACACGGAGGGGACAGGACTGGACAGCCTGCCCCAGGCCCCAGGAGGCAGGTGGGGTTTGCAACACCTGGCATGGGGATCAAAGACACCCAGCTGAGCTGAGCTGGAGCAGGTGAGGAGCAGGCTGCTGCTGAGCAGGAGCACAGGTCCCCTGCTAACCAGCTCTGCTCCACCCACTCTGCCTGGCTGTCACCAGCTCTAGCTCCAGGTGTAACATCTGCATTGGCAGGACACAACAGATGGGGTGGAGGGGCAAAGAGTAGGGACAGCTCTGCTGCCAGGTGCCCAGAAAACACCTTGGGGAGTGGGAAATTGTTATCCCACATACCAGCATATGAAATTCTCTATGTCTCCTACTAAGGGTGTGAGTCATGGGGGATGCTGGGTGGGAGCCCTACTCCAGCCCTGGGACCAGACTGAGGACAGGTTACAGGAACAACCTTCTGGGGTCATGTTCCTTTGACAGGAAGCAAGAGCCACTTGAGGATAGGCATCTGACCTGCCTCTGCCTCACTGCTCTCCTCTGGCTGCCCAGGGAGCGTGGGCACTCAGGAGGGGTCTCCAAAAACATGCTTCTGAGCAGCACTTAAGAGACCAGCTCCAGGACAGCACCTGAAAACAAGTTTGAAGAAGATTGACATGTGCTGAACATCCCCCGTGACCACCCTCAGCTCCAACACAGGTGTCACCCCATGAAAGGCAAAGGGCTCTTGCTGCCCACTGCTGTCCAGGCACCGTTCACTAATAACACAGAGGCTGCAGGGCAGGTGTGGTATTATCCAGCCTCTTGTTGAAATTAAAAGAGCTGAAACTGGTCACTCTCTGATCCCATAATGACAGGAGCAGAAATACGTTCCTTTACTTTCTACACAACAGCTTCAGCAGGCTGAAGAAGCCAAGCCCAGCCCTGTCAGCACCTATCCCTCAGTGCTGGATGTGGATGGAAAGGCAATGCAGTGTCAGTGCTGCAGTGGCTGTTCAAGGCAAGTTGGTGTTGAGGAGCAGAAGTTATCATTTCATCACCTGGGCAGAGCAGCTTGAAAGTGGGGCAGAAGGATGAAAATGTCAATGTGTGGGGCACAGCACTTCCATTGTCTCTGGCTGTGGGGACTGTGGGGCCACCATGAAAGGGTCTCTGTAGGGTGTGAGCAGAGTGCTGCACCCAAACATAGCCAGAAATCCCCTCAGTGCTCACCCCCTCCAGGCTGGATAATAATGGATAAATAAACACATGTAGCGAGAAGATGGACTACAAATAACAAGCTCCCTGCAACACCCAGGTCAGTGACACAGGACAGCAGACCCCTCCTGCTGCAGCACAGGACCTTTCCTACCTTGTGCTTCCTGGGTGTTGGGATGGTGTGGTGCCCCAAAAGGAGGATTTTGGGCTGCATGCTAGCAGGATAGCACACACACATCTCTGCAGCACCACCCTCCAATTGCAACACCTCCTGAATTTTTCCAGTCCCCAAACCTCAGTGCTATGGCCCTTTGCAGGACAGCTGGGACCTCCCCACTCCCCAGAGAAGCCCTTGGAAGTAGCTGGGACATGGCCAGAGCAGACAGTGATGGTGACAGGGCCAGCCCTGGGCTGCTGCAGGCTGCCATCCTGGGCCAGAGTGCTGGCAGAGGTGAGAAGCCAGGGTTGATTGCCAAGAAGATCTTGCAAACCAGACCAGGGGCTGGAGTTTGGATGCAATGCAAGAGCTGAAGTCAAACTCTTTCAGATCGATTCCCATTTTTAAGGGCTCATGCTGTCAAGCAAACGTGTGATGTTCAGTGGCTGTATGTGAAGCCCAGGGCCCAGGAGGGAGGCAAAATGTGGAGCTGTGCTCCTGAACTGCCCTGGGACCAGAGCTGGGAGGGGCTGAGGCAGATGAGTTTGTTTTCAGGGTGCTCTGCCCTGTGCCCAGTTGAATATGCAGGATTCCAAGATCATGCAGGTCACAAGTGACAGGACAAGGGGAAACAGCCTCAGGTTGCACCAGGGGAGGTTTAGGCAGGATATTGGGAAAATTTCTTCACTGAAAGGTTGGTCAGGTATTGGCACAGGCTACTCAGGGCAGTGGTGGAGCCACAGTATCTGGAAGTGGATGTAGCACTTGGGGACATGGTTTAGTGGAGAACATAGCAGTGTTGGGGGAGTGCTTGGAGTCGATGATCTTAGAGGGCTTTTGCAACATTAATGGTTCCATGATCTTGTGAACAAAATTGCTCCCTGCAGACTGCATCACTCTGCCACCACCAGCTCTCTGTGCCACCAGACGAGTATTAGGAGAGGACAAGAGGTGGCAGCAGCTCTCAGCACTGTCAGCATCCCTGTGGGAAGGCCAGTCCTGGCCACCCCAGTCCAGGCTCTCTCAGCACCCTCCAGCCTGAAGCAAAGGTGGGAGCTGCTGTGAGGGGACACACTGCTGGTGCCTTTGCCTTTGGAAGGACTGGAGCTGATGCTGAGCTAGAGGAGCATCAGTTATCCCAGGGCAGCACTGGCCTGCAAATCCAGGATTTAGCTGAGCTTCCAGGGAACCAGAGAGCCCAGCCAGCCACCATGATTTAGCCTGAGGAGAAGGGACTAAGCATCACGCCTTGTGCAGGCTCTGCTGGACCCCAGGAGCTGTGGGACAAATGAAGAAAATGACAGACTAGAGGGAAATTAATAGAGCAGAAAATTTGAAATGATGTGGAAATAATTTCCCCAGTTTAAGGAGAGCTCCTTGTATGTTTAATTTCAGAATGCAACTGTTTTCGTGTTGCTAAATTACAGTATCAAAGCGAGGGGCCCTGCCTGGAGCTGATGGGACATGGGGACATTCCCATGCCTGTGGTGAGCTCTCCCACCTGGTGCAAAGTAAGGGCTGGGGTGACCTATGTTTGCCATAGGGTAGGGGGCAAGGAGCTGTCATGGCTGTTTTGGAGAAGTCCAAGTGCTGCTTGTCACCTCCATGAAGATTTGTCCCGTTAACCTTTCATCCCTAATTTGGTGCTGCCAGAAGCAGCTGAGGGGGAAGGCGAGAGGGTGTGGGGGCTGGGAGGTGTCTGCTGACTCCTTCCTCCAGTCCCACACTCTGCTCCCCCTCTGCATGGGGATTTCTGCCCACTCTGCTGTACACAGCCAGGCTTGGGAGCTGGAGGAGCCAAGAGGGGTGGAGGGAGCTGCTGCAGTGGAAAGGGAGGAGAGGGACGCTCCTGTTTCTTGAAAGCCTCCTGAATGCCTTGAAAGTCTCCACCTGTTGTGGGGGTCTGGCCCCAGCTGACAGGGTGCTGCAATGCCCTGATCTGCAAAGTTCTCCCCCATCCTGCATCCACCTGCGGGCTCCATCCTGGGTGTTGAGCAAAAGAAGGGGAGAGCACCCAGGACTCAGCTGCCTCTGCCAGGACCTGGAGGAGTTGAGTGGAACTCTCCCTGGGTACATCCCCAGTCTGGGGATATGAGGTCACTGGGCAGGGGCCACAGAAAGCAGAGACTGCAGTCACCCAGTGAAGAAACAGATCCATGGCAATGGTGCTCCCTGCATGCCAGCCCAGCCCGGGGATCCCTGCTCAGGCTTGGTGGCGACCGTGGGCTTACACTGCCAGTGAGTGCCTGGGGAAGGGGGCATAGGGAAGATGCTCTTTCAGAGGATGGAAATCTATGGGGAAGTCCCCAAGGAGCCTCAGGGAGTGAGGAATCAGCTTCTTTCCTGACAAAAGATGTTTTCAAGGTGTCCTTTAGGCTTCAGAGCACAGAGTGAGATTGATCTGTGCTCAGCCCCCCAGAGAAAATCACCAGTCTGGATTTTTTCTTTCCTCACACATAAATGGGCAGGAGCTGCCCACATGTCCCTGCCAGTGGAGTCAGGAGCAGGCAGCCCCAGGAAGCAGGGAGAAGGGAGACAGACAGGGTGTCACAGCCACATCCAGCTCTGTCCCCCCTCTCTGCAGCAAACACAACTGGCTACAGACTCCTGACATGCAGGGTGTGCAGGGCATGGACAGCGAGGGACAGGGCCCTGGGGTGTGGGCAGAGGAGCAGGTGTGTCCCATCTGGAGATGTGGCCTCTAATTTCCCCTGGCAGAGTGCTGGGAAAAGGGACAGCAGCTTTTTGCAACTAAAGCCCTGCAGCCCTGCCCTGTGCATGTTCCAGCGCGGCATCCACCATGCATGCAGGACCCACAGACCTGCAGCCCTGATGGGACACTTCAGTCAGCACACCGGGGTGGCATCTGCGCTGCCCCACAGCACCGGGCACCAGGCATCTGCACAGAAAATGTTCATCTGTCACAGGGGTGCTGCAGAATGCCCTGATGCTCGTGGGCGGTGCTAGAAGGACCAACCCGAGTGGTCTCTGTCCTCTTGCTGCTGAGTTAGAACGCTCCAGGCACTCTCTCTAATCAAGCTGAGTGGAAGTTTCAGTTTTCCTGGGAAATACCCTGGCTTCCCAAGGCTGCATCCACAGCCCAGTTCGTCCCTGCCTGTTCTTGTTTCCGCCTGCTCAGTGCTGCGTATTCCCCCAGCGCTGGGAGCTCCGTGCAAGCTGCAGAAATTCCACTTTTGTTACAGCAGATGGAGTCCGAACCATGAGGAGAGGAGAGGAGAGGAGAGGAGAGGAGAGGAGAGGAGAGGAGAGGTCCTCTGCAGCCACAGCCTGTGTGGGGCTTGCCAGACATCCCCTCTGAACCACAGCAAGGCACAGAGGGAGTGTCCTGCCTGTCCCCAGGGTGAACATCTCTGCTCTGATAGCCTGGACACGGGTAACCAAAGGTCCCCCCCGGTCACCCCCTTGCACACACCAGCCTTCCCCTTTCATACACAAACCTCAGCCACATGGGATAGTGCTTCCTCTCTGGATAGAACATTCCACATTCCAAACCCATGAATTTCCTACCTGGATGGAACCTCTGGGGCATCTCCTGTGCTTGGGTGGCTGCTGCTGGTATTGCCTCACCAGTGGGTCTGCTGTCCTTCACTTCCAGCACTTGTAGCATGTAGAGGTAGCTCCCTGGCAGAGTCACTCACTCTGTCTGCAGCGGGGTCTGTCTCTCTTCCCTGGAATTCTAAGCCCCAAATTGAGCTTGCTGGGGAGCCCTGGCTGAGTGTGATGCATTGCCAGCACATGCAGGTAAACTGCACCACAAGTGCATAGGAAAAGAAACCACACAGTGAGCCCTCTGTGCATGTAAATGGCCCTAAACTGAAGTGCAGGAGATGGAAAAATAGCCTTGGATTTAGGAACACTCTGTGACAGAGTCTTGTCACCCCTGAGGCTGGGTCTGGGAGAATGGGTGAGGGACCACGAGGAGCTGCAGCTTCCAGGGCAGGACCACTGTACCCAGTGGTTCTTGGCCCAGAGCAATGCCAGCCACTGTCAGCTGGAACTGGAAGAAGACAGACAGACCCTAAAGCCTGGCCACAAGACCTAAGACTGACAAATTCAAATTGAAAAAGGTTCTCCACACCATAGTGGTGAGGCTGGGACAGTCTTCTCCCACCAGTGACGCCAGTCCAGGAGATGCTGCAGAGGGAAAGCCATGAAGGCTTCACCGGTGGCCTGGGGCAGGTGGGCAGTGAGGGGTGAGAGGCAGAGTGATGAACCTGCTCTGACACTGCTCCCTGCCCAGCACAGCCCCTTCCGCTGCCCGCAGGATGCTGTCTGGGGGGAGGACAAGCCCTGGGAGATGCAGGGCGAGCGTGTGTGTGCCAGAGAAGCCCCTGGCCGCTCGCTGTGTTGTGGCAGCAATAGCGTGTAAAGCGCTGCCTGTGCGAGAGGAATCGCGTGTCAAGTGCTCCCCGGGGCCGCGGGATCGCCGCCGCCGCGCCCGCCCCGCGCGGGGCCGAGGCAGAGCAGCGGAAAGGGCTGGAAGCGGCATCTCCGCAGGCAGCCCACCTGCCGGGCAGGGAGGCAGCCGGGGCTGCAGCCCTGGGCACAGCCAGGCTTCCCCAAACTGGTGACGTGCTCCCAAACCCGCCCCGCCAAGCCAGGGGGGGCAGTGGGTGTTGGGGGTAAGAAGTGGGTCAGTGCATTGAGGCTGCTCATCTCAGCTCTCATCCTGTCATAACTTTGTTTATTCCAGCAGATTGGCTTGGACCTGTAGCCTGTTGGAGGTCATTCCTGCTCCAGCACATCGCCTCCCCTCAGAGTGTGGGCAGGAGGTCATGGAAACCCCTGTGCCCTTGGCTGAGGGCATGGAGAGCTGGGGGACATGATCCCCCCATGCTAAAGGTGCCACTGCCACATCTTGAGCTGCACCTAATTGTCACAGCACATGTAGGCAGACTGAAAAACCACCCTGGAGGCAAGTGACAGTCTCTGAATGGCACTTGTTGAAGGCCAATGAATCAACCTGTAAGAAAGGCCAGAGCTTTTCCCAGAGCAAAGAAACCCTAGAGAGGATGGACTGGATTGTTCCAGCAGGGAAAGAGCAAAATCACACAGTCCAGGGGGTTTGTGGTTCTGGGGCTGTTGTGAAACAGGACTCGGCCAAAGATTTTTGTTGGAAGGGCTCCCTGGAGATCCACAGCCCAGCCCCCAGCTCCAAGCACACCTACTTCAAAACTAGATCAAGATTGCCCTTGAGCTGAAAGACTTCACCAGTGCAGATTTTTTGGGCCTCACCAGCACTGCCTTGGAAATTTTACACATGCACACAATTAACAGCACAGGTGCCATTCAGGGGGTCAAAAGCAGAGGAGAGTTTTCACCTCACCTGCAAAATTACCCATCCCTTTTCAGAGACTTGAGCATTTACATTTGTGCAAAATTCTGGTGCCTTGGATGCCTCCTGCGGCTGGTTGCCTGGGAAGAAGACTAGCAAGATCCTGCCATGCATGAGCCATGTTCTCAGGTGTGTGGATGGAGCTAGGAAGGAATGGCTGTTCCTGCACAAGAAAAGCTGAGGCAAGTTGCGATGCACAGTTACAAAACTAAAGGTACACATCAGCTCCAAGGTTACCCTGGGAAAGCACAGGGACAGAGAGAGGCTCAGGAGCACTGCAATCTCTGCTGTGTCCCCTTCTCTCAGCTCCTGAGAGCAGCTCTGGGAAGCTGCTAGCACTCACGTTGTCCCAGATAAGTGAAAATTTGAACAGTAGGAACGTCCTTGCTAGGTACAATTAGCTGCCTGAAATAGCCCAGCAGAATTCTCCAGAGCCAGGCCTGGTCATTAGGAAAATCATCAGGATCTTACTGAAGAGAGAGCATTTATCAGCCTGTTTGGGAGCTGACCCTGTGTCCCTGGAGCAGAAACAGGAACTGTGTCCTTGGTGCAGGAGGTCTCTGGTTGCACACCTTGAACTGCATCCTCCACACCAGGCAGAGTCCAACCACCTCTTCCCGAGCAGCGCTGCTCCACGTCCAACCACGTCCCAGCACGTGGTGGAAACCCCTCTGCATTTGGTGTGGGAATGAGTCCTGGGAACGCCAGCTTAGGGAGAGGGAGGCAGGCAGATGCCAACTCGCTCCAGAGCTGCAGGGGATGGCAGGGGACAGCAGTGGCAGGGCCAGGGGCGGGAGGCAGGAGAGGCCGGCTGCATGCAGCAGGAGCAGCCGGCAGCAGCGGGTGGTTAATCAGCCGGCTGCTTCCGTGACTGAGCTCCGAGCTCACAGAAAAGAGCTCCAGAGAGGAAAAGGCTTCTCTCTCATGAAAGAAACATCAGGGCTAATTGAATCCGGGTCCAGCCCAGCAGCACGCGACAGGCCACGGTGCCTCATTCATATTTCATGCTTTGCTCCACTTTGGCAGCATACAGCACGGTGCAAAAGGTAGGGGAGCCCTGCCTGGCATGGGGAGAACCCCAGGAGCATGAGGAGTGGCCAGGGGAGAGAGGAGCCAAGGGCTGGACCACACGTGGACTGGGGCTGTGGGAGGGACTTGCCAGCGAGTCAGTGATGTCCCATGTAAGCTCGAGTCAGTGCTCACCCGTTTCGGGTTCTGGCCTCTGCAGGTCAGTAAAGCAAGTGGGATGCATCGGAGTCTGTGGCTGCTGAAGGCTTTTCCTGGCCCCTGGATTTGGGCAGTTGCTCCTCAGTGCTGCTAGAGGTGGGTGAGAGCCCAAAGAAGTCCAAGCAGATCATGGCTAGCAAGGTGAGGAGAAGGCAGCCCCTATGACAGACAATGACTGAAGTCTGTTTGCCTCCAAAAACATCTCCTTAGGGGCTTTACCCATGTCTGGAAGAGACTGGGGGGGGCCCTACGGATGTGAGGTGGGGTGTGGGGCACAGATCCCATCAGCAGGCACAGGGACACTGCTGGTGCTGGAGAGGCAGATTGCAGGCAGGACCCTGAGCCCATGGCAGGAGCTGGACTGAGCTACTGGAGCATATCCAGAGGAGGGCAAAGGAGCAGGGGAAGGACTGGAGCACAAGTCTGAATAGAAACAGCTGAGGGAGCTCAGGCACTCAGTTTAGAGAAAAGGAGGGTCAGGGGGGTCTCATCACTCTCTGCATCTACTTGAAAGGAGCTTGGAGCCAGGTGGGGGTCAGGCTCTGCTCCCAGGTGCCTGTTCCAGAGCAAGTTCTGGTTGGATATTACTGAAAATTTCTTCACTGAAAGGGCAGTCAGGCATTGGCACAGACTGCCCGGGGCAGTGGTGGAGTCACCACCCCTGAAAGTTTTCCAAAACCTTACAGATGTGGCACTTGGCTACAGGGTGTAGTGGTGGCCCTGGAAGTGCTGGGTTTAGTGGTTGGACTCGATGATCTTGGAGGGATTTTCCAACCTTAGTGTTTCTATTTCCAAAGTTTCTGCTGTGCAGCAGCAGAGCCGTTTCTGTGACTGAGTAGCTGTGGGGGGACTTGGCTGCAAACTCCCAGCAGGAATGGTGGAGGGAGGCATGCAGGGAAGGCTGATGAATCCATGATCTAGGCTGATAAGCAGGAAGAGATAAAGCAGGATTAAAGAACACACAAGCTGGAAGTTAGACAAACGGGCAGGGAGCCATCCCCACTCCTCTTGGAGCTCTGACAGAAGGCACAGAGGAACAAGACAGGAAACTCCCATTTTAGCTCCACTTGGCCCATTCCTGGTGCTTCTCCCCAGCATGCCCAGGCCATTACAGCAGCTGGTGGCAGCTGGTGAGCCTGTCACTGGGAGAGCCTGCTGCCTTTCCCTTTCCTGTGCCAGGTTTCCAACTCCCAGCAGTACTTTCTGCTTTGGCCTTTCATAGAATCACAGAATCATTAAGGTTGGAAAAGCCCTCTAAGACCATCAAGTCTAACCATTAACCCAGCACTACCAACTCCATTATTAAATCATGTCCACAAGTGCCTCATTCACACATCTTTTAAATCTCACCAAGGATGCTGACTCCACCACTGCCCTGGGGAACCTGTGCCAATGCCTCACCGCCCTTTCAGGGAAGAAATTGTTCGAAATATCCAACCTAAACCTCCCTGGCCCAACTTGAGGCTGTTTCCTCTTATCATATCCTATCCTTCCACATGTCTCAGGGATGCCATGGACGTTGCATGGAGAAGCAGCTGATTTTGGTGGAAATATCACTGGTGCTGGCCCAGAGCAACCCGTGGCTGTCTGCCGGACATTCCATCCATCCCAGCACTGTAGGAATGTGCCCCCTGTTGACAGAGTGACTAAATTGTTCTTTGTCTGCTTAGAAAGGCAAAAAGCCCAGAAGTTTCTCTCCCAGTTTGGTACAAAGACACCTCATAGGACCTTTGGGACTTCACCTCAGACCTGGGGCTGCCAACTGGACAGAGGCCAAAATATCCCACCTAGGTAATTCACTAGAAAAGGAACAGAACAAAGGAAATAATCCCTTTTGTGGGGTATTTTAGCAGGAGCAAGAACCTCTTTCCCCTGGCTCGGTTTTTCTCTGTAAGAGCTTTGTTATTCTGTCTTTTAATAAACCTTTTTTTGTTTCTAACACTACCTCAGAAGCCATCCTGCTAATTTTATGCCATTCAGGGTAGCTGAGCTATCTTGGGTGTGATAGGTTCTGTGAGAGCTCATAAGAGCTGGCTCGAGGAGAAACCCATCACACCCCCTTCCAACCCTGCCTTACTTCCACCCCTACTCCAAGCCTCTGTCAGGAGCACAAAAGCCAGCAGAGATCTTCCTGCAGTTCAGTGGCAGCTGGTGGGTCCTGCCCTCCCCAAGGTGTGTCTTGGCCACCAGCCAGGTGTCCTGAGCCCTCGAGCTGTGCTCCAGGGGTGACCAGGCTCCTTGCTGTGGCCAGATATGTGCTGGAAGCTCCAAGAGTAGAGTGCAGGCATGTGCCACTGAAAAACCTGTGGACCCCTGTACAACACTGCAGTCTCCCTGGGACTGCAGCCTGCTTTCAGCCAGAAGCCACCTCCTGGGCTCCCAAAGCTTTCCATCCAGAACTGATGACTCGTTTTGGCACCAAGGGCACTGTCAGGCAGCTCCCCCCAGCTCTGTGGTGCCAGCAGGTCAGTGGCAGGGAAGACACCTTCTCCCCAGGGCAGATCAGTCCTACATCAGGAGGACACTGAGGCAGGGACTTTGCCAATCAGGGGTAACAGAGCCGTGCAGGAGCAGGAAGATATCATCACGGGGGAACAGCAAAGGAAGGACTGGCAGGGGCAGCCACTGAGGCTGGGGCTCATCAGGGATTGCCACGAGGCTGTGGCATCCCTCACCCTTCTCCCAGGGCCACAGAGGATGCTAAAATGTTCAGGAGTAGTGGCTGAAAAGGTGATTGAACCCTCCAGACTCCAGGTCTCCCACAGGTCTGGGGTGTTAGGCAGCATCCCACACTGTGACCTGTGCACAGGGAGAGGGCTGGAACTGAGGACCAGCAACCCCACATGTAGCCTACAGCAGCAAGGAGCTCACTTGAGGGCAAACCCAGCCTCCTGGAGATGACCCAGGGCAGGGAGTACCTGTCTTGGCCCCATAAGCTGCAGGCTTGCATCCCCAGCTCTGCCTCAAGGGAAGATACTGGAACCACAACAGGGAAAAGAAGGATTCAAACAAAAATACCAGCAATTTCCTGCATGGCCTCTCCAGATGGAGCCTTCCCTACCTCCTCTTCCCATTGAGTGTACACAGTGTGTCTGCTCTCATGTCCTATGCTTGAGCTTCCAAAGCCCACGCAAAAACAGGCACAGTGAGAGACAGCCACAGCAAGATCTGTGAGCAGTCAGCACAGGTGCCTCCCATGGACACTGAACATTCTTTAAAAACTGTGAATGTCACCCCAGCTGTGATGCTGGCCCCTGAAAACCTGTCCCAGGTGTCAACCCTGTGTACCAGTGTACCCTTTCCACTGCTCTTAAATTCCACAGTGTCCCCCAAGCCCCCCAGCACCCTTGCAAAGCTCTGGGATGTAGAGAGGCTTGAAAAGTAAATGTAGATACAGACATGGTAGTGGATGTGAATACAGACATGGTAGTGGACCTGGAAAGTTGAGAACAAATGATGCAGGACTAGAGAGAAGCAGCTGGTACAGAGCCTGTTGTCTTCTGAAGACTTTCATCAGGCTGGTGGAGAACTGAGTTGCTTCTTTCCACCCCAACAGCTTGCTCCTCAGCACAGGCCCTCCCCATCGAATCACAGAACCGAAGAGAAGTTTGGGTTGGAAAATACCTTAAAGCTCATTCCATTCCACTCCCTGTCGTGGACAGGGACACCTTCCACTGTCCCAGGTTGCTCCAAGCCCCATCCAGCCTGGCCTTGGGCACTTCCAGGGACAGGGCAGCCACAGCTTCTCTGGGCAACCTGTGCCAGGGCCTGCCCACCCTCACGGGGAAGAATTTTTTCCCAATATGCCATCTAAACCTAGTCTCTTTCAGTCTGAAGTTATTCCCCTTTGTCCTGTCACTCTCTGCCCATGCAAAAATTTAAAATCCCTCTTTTTTTTAAGTCACCTTTAAGTACTGGAAGGCCATAATGAGATGTCCCAGTTACAGGCTGTATAATAAGAATAATAAGAATAAAGGTTCTTTCAGACTGCACCGGAGCTCTGGAACGGACCAGGATCCAGCTGTGGATTCTCAGCAAGGGCAGGGTGGGCAGGGAGGGCTCTGATTGAGGATAGGATCAGTTCTTGTTCCAAAGCACTCATGTCAGGTCTTTGCTGCTGAAATGAGGATGTGTAAAGGCTGAGGATGAGATTTTGTCAGTGGTGGGGAGAGGATCAGACTGGAGGCACATCTTTGCAGGGGCAGGGAGCTGGCAGCTGTCAGCTCTGGAGGGCTCATCAAAGCTCCTTGAGCTCCCAGAAGCACACCCCGAGCATTGCTCAGCCCAGCCACGTCTGTCTGTCCATCCTGTCCTCCCAGAGGTGGGCGTCTCTGACAGGCTCTCTGCAGAGAGAAAACAAAACCCAGCTCCCCCCAGCCCAGGCCCCTCCTGAATACATGTGCAGGGAATTTCAAATGTGCTGCAACTCTGCTTTTCCCAGGAAGGAGCTCTGTGCTGCCATCCTCTTGCAGGCAGTGTATTGTCCCTGTCACAGCTGTCCTCCTTGGGCACTGCCCTGCTCAGAGGACACTCTCAGGGAGGTGAAACAGGACTCACAGAATCTGAGACTGGGAGAGATCCTGCCATGGGCAGGGACACCTTCCACTGTCCCAGGCTGCTCCAAGCCCCATCCAGCCTGGCCTTGGACACTTCCAGGGATGGGGCAGCCACAGCTGCTCTGGGCACCTGTGCCAGGGCCTCCCCATCCTCAGAGGGGAGAATTTATTCCCAATATCTAGTCCTCATATCCTAATATCATCAGAATGTCTAACATCCTAATTCCTAATATTCCATAATATGGAATGGGCACATTGCCTAACCCTGCCTTCTTTCATTTTAAAACTATTCCCCCCTTTTCCTATCACTACATCAGTACCATGGAATCCCTGACCACCCCAGATGTTTTCCCACCCTGCCCACTGCCCTTAGTGGGCTGTGAGGAAGCTGAAGGAAAGGAGGTGGAAGGCTTTCAGGGAGCAGGTGAACACAGGGTCGGGAGAGCAGGAGCAAGGGAAGGCTATGGAAACCAGAGCAGGTGAGCTACAAGAAGTCTTGTGGTCATTTTCTTCCAGGACAGTATCTCCAGGCTCACTGCACGCTGGAAGCAAACCTTGCCCCTGTTCCATGCCTTCTCCCGGCCATGTGCAGACACACCCTGAGCCTGCCACCGTCTTCTGCGGGGGCACTGCTGCCTCACTGCTGTCAGCTCTCCCGTGGAGCCTGGACAAACGCCAGCCCCTCCTGCTGCTGCCTGTGCCACACCCGGCTGAGCCCGCGGCTGCTCCAGAGGATGGGGGACAGGTACGGCTCGGGGGGAGGATGCTGCCTACGGCTGAAGTGCCAAACCCTTGTTGCTGAAAAAGGTGGAAGGTGGGGAAATGTCTCAGAAAGCTGTGTGATGACATTTAGGTACTTTATGTGCAGCATTTATCGATGAGTTCTGCTGCTTAGAGAGGTTTCACTGCCTGGAAATTTCATAGGATGGGCAGGGCTGGTAAAAGGAACCTCGAGGTTCTCCTGTCCAGCATCATGTTTATGGTGTCGCTGTCACTTGTCACAGGTCAGGTTGTCCTGCAGCACTGTGTGTCCCATCCAGGGGTGCAGCATGTCCCAGCTGAGCATGGCTGGAGTCCTGCCAGCCTCTCCTGATTACAGACTCTTCTGCTGCCTCTCCACTGCCAGGCCCAGCCCCTGAGGCTCTCTGAACAGGCAATCCCAGCCCACTGCAAGCACAGGTTTGTGTTGATCACTGTCATGGTGCAGGCAAAGGAGCTGAGGCATGGAGGGGCGAGAGCTCAGTTTCTGGCTCAGAAAGGAGCAGGACTCAGAAAGCACCAGGAAACAGAGGCAGGAACAGCACTGAGGAGATTCACACCTCCCCTCAGGCTGGATGTCCCTTATCCTGACAAAGCCTGAGAGGGGCTGTGCTGGGAATGACAAACCGTGACTGTGTCTGTTCTCTGAAGTACCTGAGCATTGGTAAATGAAAGGGCCTGGAAAAGCAAGGATTCAGGGAGGAAGGTCAGGTGTTGTTAGGAGCAAGGGCTGGGGTTTTATTTGCTTGGTGAGACCATGCACAGAAGTGTGCCCATGGGCAGAGAAGGGGCCCCACACCAGCAAGTCCCATCCTGTTTTCATCTCTCTGAGCAGAGACACCAAAGATTTCACTAGAGCTTTTGTTTCCTTTGCAAAGCCTGTGCTCAATAAACTTTTTCCTCTACTTATGAAAAGCCCTTTTCCACACCAGGCACAGCTTGCCCTGGGCTCTTATTTCAGCTACTGCCCCACTCAGGCCTACCTTGACTTCCCTGTGCTCCTTATCTCCCGTTCCTCCTCCTGTCTCAGCCACATCCTACTTCACCTGAATATGTCCTGTCCACCTTCCTTTTCCCACCACCCATCCGTCCATCTCTCCTGAAGAACTCCACTCCCTCAGCAAGGTGCTTCCATGCAATGTTTACATCACTCTGTGACAGAACTGCAGCAATGGAGCTGGTGGACTTGTGTCTCCTCTGATGTATCTGCAGTCAAGGAGGCCTCTGCTCTGCTCCTGAGACCCTGTAGTCCCCAGCAGTGGGGACCTCTCCCCACACCCCAGCACTGTCACATCAAAGAGCACAGCCTTTTTGTTTAGGACCTGTTTGAAGTTTGCTGCTAATTTTTTGGTATGCACAGAGTGGTGTTTGGCTCCTGCTTGTTCCTGGAATAAATGCTCATTGCATTGCTCTTAAATGATTTGGAGACCTCCAAAATTAATATTTTATTCATAATCTTCTTCCAGCTCAGACACAGAAAAAACATGTAAATTCAAAACCTTCAAGTATTGAAAATTTCATAAGTGCTGCTGACCCTTCACTGGCAGCTCTGAGTGTGAGAGAAATAAAGGAATTGTAATGAGAAACCTCATTTTTGATAACAGGTTTAGAGGACCCAGGCATTAAATGGGGTTTCACACGTTCCCGCTGTGTGTCCATGAGATATGTCATCAGTCCTGCTGGGCAGGGACCATAATCCTGCTGCTCCTGCCTCTCTGTCATCTCCTGCCTCTCCATCTCATCACCTCTGCACTGAGGTGTGAGCTCACCTGGCGATCACCTGGTGACTTTGGGACATCCCTGCTGTGTTGCCTCACCCGCTGGTCCCCAAGCTCACGTCCCATTGGTCACCAAAGCCCATCCACCCAAACTGCCTTGGTCCTGCTGTGTTCCCTCAGCTCCTGTCCAGGCACAAAGGCCACTGCTCCCCATGGCCTGCACCACATCTCTCACCTCTCCTTCTTAGAATCATGGAATGACAGAATCATGGAACATTCTCAGATGGGAGGGACCCACGGGGATCATCCAGCTCAGCTCCTGGCCCTGCCCAGGACACCCCAACAATCCCAGCCTGTGGCTGAGACTGGTGTCCAAACCCTCCTGGAGCTCTGGCAACCTTGGGGCTGTGACCATTCCCTGGGGAGCCTGGGCAGTGCCCAGCACCCTCTGGGGAAGAACCTTTCCCTGATAGCCAGCCTAAACCTCCCCAAGCACATCTTCTGCCATTCCTTTGGGTCCTCGGTTCGCCCCTCCTCTGCACCATTCTGTGCTTGGGAAGGAATATTACCTGTTGTCACCTGCTCAGTGCCACCCCCTGCCCACTCCCTGCAAGGACCACTTTTCAGGACAGCTTCGTGAGAGGAGGTTTGGAAGGCAGGGAGGAAATGAGAGACATGATGAGTAGTAAGAAATCTTTAAGAGAAAAAGACTCTGGGGTCAGGCAGACAACAGTGAGTGCTGGGAACAATTTCACCTTCTTTCAGCATTAGCAAAATGAAAAAACTTGTCATGGCTGGGATTCAAGATCAACAAGTTCCAAAGCCTTTACCCTTTTCACAAGGTTCCCATGTGGTGTGCAATCCCTTTGTCCTTTTAACTCAGTAAACAAATTCTTGCTTTTTGGTTTTTTTCTTCCTGAAATGAGCAGGATGATGCGTAGGGAAATACTTCCAGCTCTGCATCCAGAACCTTTTCTGGCACTTGCAGATTATCTGCAATTCTATTCTGGAAGGACCATCATAAGCAGGAGATGTGCACTGGGGTTTCCCAAAACACAACTGCCAGGAGTTTTCACCCAGGGAAGTTGAGGCTTTGTTGTTTGACTGGATATTGGGGATTTTTGACAGCCTGTTCAGAAGAGGTTGCTGTATGATGGCCCAACAAACTGCAGAGGGTGCAGAGATGAGGATTCTGCTCACATGCACAGCAAACCCTCCCATCCCAGGCTGTGGGGGCTGGGACATAGCTCCCTGAGGAGCTGGGCTGTTGGGCTGTCCCCTGGCACTCCCTGAGGAGTGGGATGCTTCAGGGTGTGTCCCACGGGCCAGTGGGATGTACATGGTGTGACTGCAGGTTCAGTCAGGCTGCTTAGTCCAGGTTTACACCCAAAGGAGAGAGGGAGTCCCCCTCACAGGAGGGGATGAAGTGCTATTGCCTTCCTCCTTTTTCCTGTCACAGCAGGTGACTGCTCTGAGATGTGAGACCTGGTCTCCTGATGTGAGACCTGCCTCTGCTCTGAGTCCTGCCCCATATTCCCAGGCCTGCAGCAGAAGTCAGGGTAGCTGCAGTCCCAGCTCATCTCTCCCCAAGGCTGGCTGGCTTGAGGTGGGGAGACATTGGGCTGGTGGCAGAGCAGGCACTTCTGTCATCTTGGGATGAGCTATGATGTAATCTCAATCCTTGGTGGTGATTTTCAAGACATGACCTATGGGACACTTCAAAACCCATGCAGAACTTAACCCATAGTCCTTCCAAGAGTTAAAGCAGCAGCTGGGGCTGATATTTCTATCTTACATCAAATTATCATAAGTAATTTATTTGGACATGATGCTAAACGACTGTGCTAAAAGCAAGGAGAGAAGGTGGTTTGGGAATACAGCCTTCTTGGCAGACTAAGCTGGTATGTGATCAGACAGGACTCATATCAGGAAATCCAAAGCCGAGTTCACCATCTGTTCCCGCCAGCCCTGGAACGCATCTGACCCCTGCAAACCTGTGCAGGGCTGGCACCGACAAGAGTGAATGTGGGGGAGAGCCGAGGAGCTCCACGCAGGGCTCGGCAGGTGCTCTGCAGGTCCAGACTGCCACCTCCAGGCACATGGAGCTCACAGAGCCTCACCTCCTAATGACACAGCCAAATCGGCCCGGGCAGCTGCAAAGGAAATGCTTCTGAGATGAGTTACTGGAAGCCTGAGGTAATGCTGGTGTGAGTAGAAAAAAAAACCCAAACAACTGTTTTACCAGGGAAAGACCAGCTCCCAGTGATGCAAGATGGGATAAAATCGTCTTGGGGGACATTTAAGTAGGTGTGAAAATCCTGAGGTCTCTTTTGGTACAGGAAGGGGTTTATTTGCTGGTGTATATGAACGAGGGTGTCCATCACCTCTCCTTGCATGGAAGACTTTGCCCCTTGACCAGCCCTTTCCCCAGAATCCTTTTCCCAAGGGGTTTCCTGCTGAGCCAGTTTCTCTCAGCCATCAGGATCCATGGTGCAGCCCTGGCCCCAGCCTGGCCAGATGGGAGTGCAGAAGGTTTAAATACACTGCTCTGTGTCCTGGAGAAGTGTCTCCAGTGATGGACCTTTGCCAGGATGGCAATTTCCTGGCAATTTCTTTAAAAATGACACAACTGTGCCTCATCTTCCTGGGGCTGTGAGCAGGGTGATGCCCTGGGTATGATGCTCACAGGCTTTGACAAAGTGATGCTGTAATGACCAGGCCCCTCCCCACACAAAGCCATGCACAGCAGCCTGGCTGAGTGCCCCTGCCCAGGGAAGGAGCCAGGCACCAGCATCATCTACCCTTCCAAATGTTTGGTCTAAGAAATGTAAGAAAATCTGGTACATTTTGCACAATGTGGACGCTGGCTTTATCAATAACTGAAATACAGTAGTGAAATGTGTGTCCTCAGTGAACAGTAATTGGTTCCAGCATCTCAGGCTGTCCCACTGTGCACAGTGAGAGCACTGGACCATGAGCAAGGTATGATGTAGTTGCTGTCCCTGTCTGCATGATGTGATGAGAGTCTGAGCAGAACCTGCACAGGTGTGTGCACTGCACAGGCACCTGGAGGGGCAGGATGAGGTGACCTTCAGAGATTCCATCTAACCATATTTATCACAGAATGGCTTGGGTTGGAAGGGACCTTAAAGCCCACCTTGTTTCCGACCACGTGCCATGGGCAGGGACACCTTCCATAATCCCAGGTTGCTCCAAGCCCTGTCCAGCCTGGCCTTGGACACTTCCAGGGATGGGGCAGCCACAGCTTCTCTGGGTAAAGGAGAAGGGTCTAGGAGAGAGCCAGGGTAATAGTGATGGGAAATGTAAATACAGAAATGGGATAAGTGAAGGGGAATGAAGAGCACAGGACTTGAAAGCTCAACTCTCAGCACTGGGGACACTGACCAGGAGCAGCTTGTCCAGCCTGGGACCTATGCTTCTGTAAAGGGGCAGTGGAGAGAGCAGTGTGAGGAGGGTCTGTGAGGAAGGGAGCTCTGGATGGGCTGGCAGGATAACCTGACAGTGTGCAGGCAGGCTGGGGTAGGACAGAGCCCTGAGCTGGCCTTTCCTCATGTCTGGGATGGGGAGCAGAGCTGGGGCCAGTGAACAGTCACCTCTGTCCTTGAAGCGTGGCAAGGGCTGGGAGCATGTGAGCAGGCAGTGACAGCTTTAGAGCCAACCCCACCCTGTGCTGTGGGGCCCTTTTGCTTTTATAGGGCATTTCCTGAAAATGGTGCTTTCTTTGTCCTGCAACTCATTTGCTGGTAAATCCTTCTCTGAAGGGCAGCTGGAACACAGCTGAACACCTTCAGGAAGAGTTTTGCAAGCAGACTCACAATATACTTCAGCTCAGACTTCAGGAGATGAGGGCTGACGTTTTACTGGCTTGGTTTCTTGGTGTTAATTTTTCTTCTTTCTAAAAAAAATTCTGCATCTCCAGAAGAAGGTAAGGCTGATTCCAGGAAAACCTGCAAGACACCCTTGAGGTTCAGAGGAGCCTTTGCACACAAGGTATCTTGTTCTTGCATCATGTTCTGCATGAGACACTCCTACCTAGCAATGACTTGGTGGTTTTGGGGAGTGCTCTCCCAGTCCACAGCACCCCTCCCTGGGAGCCTACAAACATCCTCCAGGCTCTTCCCTGTCTCTCTGGGCCCATCCCATGGCTACTCCTGCTTTGCAGGGAAGCATCCTTCACTTGTGAGAAGCTTTCTGGAGCAAGGGAGGTGGTGACTAGCTGAGCATCTCAGTGCTGGTCCCCCTGAAGCAGCTGGGGTGTCCCCTATCCTCACTGCAAGTGGTGACAGCTCTGTGCAGCCCAGTGACAATAACAGGCAAGGAGATGGATCACGGAAAGAGGGATTTTTATTTCCAGGGGGAAGCACACACTCTGAACATAAAAGGCAAACCCTGCCCCATCATCCCCACAGCCAGGAGCAGCCCAGTGACCCCACACTGCAGGATCTGACTCATGAACCACCTGGAAAGGGGCCATCTGGCAGCTCCCAGCCTCAGATCCTGCAGCCCACCTGACTGGGGTTGCCCAGCAAACCCCAAGGACACAGGTGGCACTGGTCTGACCTCTGCTCTCACCAGTGTGTCTGTGACAGAGTCCCAAATGTTGGGAAGAGGACAGGGCCAGCACCCAGCCCCCTGTGCTGCAGGGCTTGGATGAGCTTCATCACATGCTGGCTGTGGGGAGGGAGTGTGCCAGGGCTGAGTGCAGGATGCAGGGTGCAATACAAATGAAACAACACATTGCATCTGTCCCCCTTACAAAAAGCTTCCATAGGAAGAAGTAAAGTACCCGCCATAGTCAGAGAATCCATCAGCAAGCACACAAGTGCTCTGCATGGAAAGCCAAGCCAGCCCTGGACAGGCTAGTTTAGCCAGGATTATTGCAGCTGAGAAATGGCTTTAACCCACCCCCCACCCCCCTTGTGCCCAAACAGGCCTGGCAGGAACAGCCCTCAGGCCACATCCCACCAGCACCTGCCTTGGAGTGATGCTGGGTTTGCTGTGCCGTGTGAAGGACAGGGTGCTGTGGGTCAGGCTGGACCCTGCAGGGAGCGTGGCTCCTCTCCAGTCTCTCTCCCCTCCTGTCATCCCCCACCCCAGCCATGCTCCCAGCAGGTGCTTTTTTGCAGTGAGTTCAGCCCCACAACTGAGGCTTCTGTGCTTTGAGACCATTTTGTGTACTTAACATCCTACTTCAGTAAAACAGTTCCCAAACCCATAGAAAATTGTATTTACACCAAAAGGAAACTCCCAGCCCACAGCCTGCCCCACTCCCCAGTTCATCTGCACCTCTGCACCCAGCTCAGCCTCTTGGACCAGCTCCACACATCTTTGGAGGCCACTGCTCAGCACCAGGCAAGCTCACCCAGAGAGATGCTCCTGTGGAGGACAGACCACTCTCCAGACACTGGGGTCACCAGCAGTGAGATCCTCTGTGCCCAGAGCCTCTGTCCCCAGCCACAGGATGCTGTGATTGCAGCTGGAAACACTGTCAGGACGCCTTCTCTTCAGGTTATCCAGCAGCCCTGGGCACTGGCAGCCAGGTGATGGCACAGCTCTTGGGTTTCTCTAGGACAATATAACAAAGAGCTGTTTCTCTGTCCCTCTATCCTGTGACATGGGAGCACACTCTCCCATTCCTCTCTGTTCTGGGGGAGGCCAGGACGATTCTGCTGGCAGAGAAACCTGAGCTTGTGGCCCTAGAAAATATGCCTGGGCTGCCTGGAGGGCTGTGCTAGATCCATGGAGAAGTAGTGCTGGTGGGTTAAAGAGGTGGCGAGTGTCCTGCAGCACTCCAGGGCTTCTTGAGTCTCCAGGTAGAACGCCCTGGACAACTCTCTTCCCAGGTGGGAAGTATGGTCTGAAGGCAGAGCCAGCTGCTCCTGGCACTGCCATCTTGTGTTCTGTCCCCTGCCCTCCTGCTCTTGGTAGAGGTGGACCATGAAGTCACCTTCAGGCTGGTGCAGTTCAGGAGGCCCAGGTTGGAGTACCTGGGAGGTACGGGAAGCAGGCTGCCTCTGCTGTGTGCAGTATGTGGAGCCCTGCTCAGTTCAGAGATCCCAGGAGCTCCCCAGCTGCCTGATCCAAAGGAGCTGTGTGCCATGGCAAGCCCAGCCCACTGCTCCTGGTTATTGCTGATGTGTCTGATACCCCTCCACCTGCAGGAGCAGCTGGACCATCCCACTGGGTGAAGGGGTTGTCTCCTGTCCTTCATAGTTTTGGGGAGACCCCCAGTCCCACAGGGAAATAGCAGAGTCATGATGTGTCTGCTTGGAAGGCTGCTCACCCCTTCACCTGGGGGAAGGAAGCAACAGGACCACCAAGGTATCTGGAATACCATGTTTCCACCAATGCTGAAATCACAGAGATGCTGGCAGGGCTCCAGCTCCTGGCGCCCCTGTTCCTGCTCACCACCCTGCAGCCCCTTTGCCAGGGTAAGTGTTAAGGAATGCCTGATGCAGCTCTGCAGAGCTTTTGGTCAGAGATGCCTCCTGGGGCCATTTGTGTTCAGCAGCTGGGATCTCATGGCCTGGATGCTGCTCAAGATCTTCTTCTGGTGGCCCATCATGGTGATGCCCAGACTCCGAACATCCCTGGAGAACAAAGACACTGTCAAAGACACCTGGGCCAGGCCCCAGGGAGACAACTGCACCCCATGGACCAGCCCAGGAGCCTGTGCCTGGCTCCTCTCCATTTGCACATCAGCACAAGCTGGTCCTGCCGAGGGTCCATGAACATCCTCCCAGGGACAGAGAGACTGCCATTCTCTTGGACATGTCCTCCTGACAAGGCCACTGTGACAGCCCTGTGGGGAGCAGGAGCGGGATCACTCCTGACAGGCTCGGAGGTGACAAGATCGATGCTGTGAAATTGGATTCAGTTTTAGTGAGATGCCCTCAGATAACCCAGTCAGAAGGATGGATGATGAGCCTTCCCCATTCAAAAGATTCTCTGATGTGCATGAGAAACAAGGATCACTATCAGCTCAATCCCAGACCAAAGGCCTCATGTACAGCCCAAATCAATGCACATGACAACTCTCTGTGTCGCTCTGCCTTCCCTTTCACTGCCACAGGAACCACTGTCCAGCAGCTCCATGCCTTTGGACAGGGAACAAGGCTCCTTAGAGGCTGAACAGGCTGTCACTACTGCTAACAGCAAGGGATGAGGGATGTAAGCAGGTATAAGGGCAGAAGCTGGCATAGTTGCCTTCTTTTCTGGTACTGCTTGGACACTCCACCTTGGAAACTCCCTAGACAGGTGGGAGATCAAGTTCCTTACAGCAGGAGGAATGATGAGGCAGATCTTCTCCAGCTCTACTTACTTAACCCACCCTTTGTAATGTGTTAATGACCTTCCAGTGATGTCTCCCTCCTGGCTGCACTGAGCAGGGAGCCAGTCCTGTACACACGGGTCTGACAAAGGTCCAAGATAATGCCCAGCAAATATTGTTTCCCAGTGGTCCTAGAGAAGCTGTACAGAATAGCACAGCCACACTCTAGTCCAGAGGTGCCTTTTGCAGGGAAAACAAAGATGAGGAACACGAGGAGACAGCAACCTCCTGCCTGACCCTGCTGTGACCAGGAGATTGGGCTAGCAACCCAACCTGGAGCACCTTGCAACCTGAACTACCTCCTGTGGGCCTATGGTGACATTAGGGAGCCACCACAGAGCACTGGAGGTGACTTGGAGTTCACAGCCTCTCAGTACAACCCCCACACCTTCCCTCAAAGCTCAGGCTTGGACATTGTCCCAGGTCTCAACACCGTTTGCCTGCAGATACGTCTCTAGAACCAGGGACCAACTAGAACGAGCCAGCAGCGGCAGGACGGTCACTGTTTGGGGCTGGCGGGTTGGTGCGGGTCTGGGGACACCCAGACAGCGCCGTTTGTTCCCTGCTACTCACTCGATGTTCATGTGCATCACCATGCCCAGGGAGGAGTAGCCAGCCATGGCAAAGTTGTCCCGGTAGTGCCCCAGTCGGATGGAGTCCAGCCAGTCCTCCACAGTCAAGCAGCTGGTCAGGTCGAGGAGACCCCTGTCCAAGCGTGTCTGGGTGAACCTGGGAGCAGAACAGAAGGGCTTAGACGAGAAAGGTTGGTCCAAGGTGACCAGGCTGTGAGGGCCACCTGAATGCACCTATAGAGTCAGGAAAACACTAAGGTTGGAAAAGCCCTCTAACATCATCAACTCCAACTGTTGACTCAGCACTGCAAGGGCTACCACTAAACCATGTCCCCAAGTGCCACATCCACACCTCCAGGGATGATGACTTCACCACTGCCCTGGGCAGCCTGTGCCAGGGCCTGACCACCCTTTTTGTAAAAAAAATTCCCTAATATCAAACCTAAACCTCCTGTGGCACAACTTGAGGCCATTTTCTCTTTTTCTGTCCCTCATTCCCTGGGACCAGAGGCCAACGGCTGCCCGGCTGCACCCTCCTGCTAGGGAGTTGTGGAGAGCCAGAAAGTCCCTCTGAGCCTCCTTTTTCCCAAGCTGAGTCCCTCCCAGCTCCCTCAGCCTGGAGCCAGGGTGCTCCAGACTCTTCCCCAGCTCTGAACACACTCTAGGCCCTCCATTTCTGTCTTGTCATGAAGAGCCCAGAATGGACCCCAACCCCTGGATTCAAAGTGGGGCCTCACCAGTGCCCAGCACAGGGGGAAAATCACTGCCCTGGTCCTGCTGGCCACGTTATTCCTGATCCAGGCCAGATACTATTGGTCACCTGCCCACCTGGGCACACAGCTGTGACACAGCTGATCTGCAGATTGTGCAGAGCAGAACAGAGAGAGCCCTAGCAGGCAGATAAAGGCAGGGATGCTGCTGCACGGGCACTGCTGCATTTCCTTGGCCTTGGCATGGGGAAGCCATGGTGGGAGCAAGGGGATGAAGTGCAGGAAGTTCCTCACTACCCACCACAACTTACGTCCACGGGCCCTGTGCATGTCCATGCTCCCAAGGGCAGCCATTGATGCTACAGCCAGTCAGAATTGCAACCCACGTGCTCTGACCAGTATCAAGTCATTAGCCCCTGCTCACACAGGGGTCAGGGAGCCCTCACCTGTTCATGGTGCCCGTGCACTTGAGATTGTCGGGGTTGCGGATCAGCTTGTCCAGGATGCCGACAATGTGGGAGAAGCGAGGCCTCTCGCTGCGCTCCTTCTGCCAGCAGTCCAGCATGAGCTGGTGCAGGGTGCTGGGGCAGCCCATGGGGGCAGGCAGGCGGTAGCCTTCCTCCACAGAGTTTATGACCTGGAAGGAAGCCACAAGTTGCAGTGGGGCTGCACCCCCATCCCACTCCCAGCCCTGCCGATGGGGAGATCCATGAAAGCTGCTGGGGCCATGGAATGGGAAACAGAGGGATGTGCACAAGCTCCGTGCTAAACAAGTGAACAGCTGCGTGCAGGCTCTGTGCAGAGCTGGCAGCAGGCTGGACATCATACATGCAGGAAATCAGTGCTATGACAACAGAGTTGTTTAGTGGTCCAGTGGCCTAAAATACTGCAGCTTCCCCTCAGCAGACGAGCCGTAAGGGCTGCACTCACACTCAGTTTTTCTACAGCCAGGGTGTGGCACTGGTTGGCAAGGCTAGAGGAAACACTGTTTGAAGAAATGTTGTGGAGGAGGTAGTGTAAACCACTGCATTCATGCCCTGCTGTCACCAAAGCCACCACAAAATAAAACAAAATAGGAAGAGAGGGGGCTCCCAGAACAGGGGGAGATTTATAGTTCTCTTAGGTAAAAAAAGGAGTCCCATGGTTCTGCAGAGCCAAAATACTCATTTTACTGCCTCCTTTTGAAAATTTTGCCCTTGGGTTGTGGTCAGGATTATAACCTACATTTCCCTTCAGATTTTATGCTACTTTTGAGGTGAGAGTGGCTCCACACAACTCAGACAAGCCTAAAGCCTACAGCTGGGTGGTGCTAGCCTAAGGCTCTCAAGCAGCCTCATTTGGACAACGGAAGGGATGGACGCCCAGCACTGGAACTGGCAGGCTGGTGCAGTGGGGCTGCAATGATCCTAGGGAATCCCTGACCCCTTCCAGGGACTGGGAAATGTGGCACAACATGAGCTGACTCTCTCCAGCCAGCAGAAGGGCGGGATTGCAGACAGCCACAGAGCACACAGCCAGTGTGGCAGTGATCTCCTTGCTTCCATTTGTACTGGGAACTTAAGTCAGTGTCCCCAGGAATGGCGCAGGACTGGGAAGGGCCAGCAGGTAGGTCAATATATGAGCTCTGGTCACTTGTGGGTTCCACAGGACTGCACAGGCAAATGCTGTGCAGTGCAGGGATGGACAGCCCTGGGGGGATGTATGAGAGGCAAGAGCTGATCGTTGGGCCCCTGTTCCCAGCCCCCTGCCAGGGTGGCCTGGGGAAGGCAGGAGGAGGGGCAGGTTTGGCACCACTCACGTCCCGGTTGGTCATGTTCCAGTAGGGCCGCTCGCCGTAGGCCAGCACCTCCCACATGACTATTCCATAGCTCCACACGTCACTGGCCGAGGAGAACTTGCGGTACGCGATGGCCTCGGGAGCCGTCCAGCGGATCGGGATCTTCCCACCCTGGAAAAGTGAGCAAGAGTGGAGGCTCAGAGCAGGCAGGGCTCAGCATTCCGAGCTCTGCAGCTGGGACAGCTGTTGGACAAGTGATAAGCTGGGATGGCATCTTCTAAAAAGGACTGAGGAGGTGATCTGCCCAAGATGAGCCCAGAGGTGTATGTGAAGGATGACTTCAAGGTGCTTCCAACAGAGCAAGGAGAACACTGTGCTCTTTTACAAGGTCTTCATGCACAATTTGGTTCCCCAGTGCTCAAGAGACAAGGAATTCAAAGTGATGAACAGGAGCCCTGAGCTACCAGAGCACACAAGCACAGAGCTGACTCTGTGTGCAAGCAGAGAGCCTGACTTTAGCAGACAGGGAGAGTGATGGGATGTGCTCCCTGTCCTTCCCTGCTTTGACAGGCAAGGACTGAAAAGGCAGATGCATTCAATTAAAGGACCATGCTGACAAAAATCAGCAGTATATGGACTAAGAATGCTTTTAAGCTGGAAATGTGGTTGCCAGCTATCTGAAGAGGAAAGTTGCAGTGTAGAGGACATTGGGTGGGCTTCCCAGAGCATCTGGGGCAGGAATGGTGTGCCATCACCATTCAGGGATACCTGTATAGGGAGAGTTGCCCCTACCCAGCTGAGTCCTGCCTGCTCTGGCACATGCCTTGGTAAGGACTGAAGATGAACAATTTGTCTTTTGGGAGAGTTCCTTGGGTGAAGCAATCTCCTGAGCATGTTGAAGACAACACAGGAGGAATACAAGTTTCTGAACACAAAAGAAACCTCATTTGCGGGGTACCCTGAACTGAGACCTCACCAGAGATCCTGACTCTGCCACTGCATCCTTGTGGTTCAGCTCTGCCCACACTATGCACTATCCAATCTTCCTCCAGAGAAACCAGCTCTGGTGGGTTTCACTGCACCAAGGTACCTCAAAGCACCAGAAACCAAGCAGCAGGAACCTTCCCCAAAGTTAAATTATCTGGAATGACATGGTGTTTCTTGAGATACCAGAAGGAGCAGATGAATGCATAGACACACACACAGGGAACCCCTCTGGCTCAGCTTCTCCACTTTGCTGAAGCCAAGCAAAGACAATGAAGGGCCATGTTCTTTAGGCTGGGCCATGGTGCACTCATCCCTCAGAGCTACAGCTGCTCTGGGACATGCTCAGCATCAGCTACCCCAAAGGAGCCTGAAGCTCTTTCTGCTTCTGTAGTCTTGGTCTTTCTCAGAAATGGTGCTCAGACTCCTCTGCTACAGCTCCAAACTGGCCTCCATCAGGAGCAGTCTGTCCTCCAGATGTGTTCCAGGGGAGCACACTACTTCTTTTCATGGCTAGAGAAGAGCAAAGAGAGCTCAATTTATTTAAAATATTCTATGTATTTCATGAAAATGTATTTCATTTTGCTCCTAATCACCTCCCATGGAGGAGGACATCAAGAAACAGAGCTGCCACGTTGGCTAGAAAAATCTCAACATGGCTTCACAGACAAAAGCGTCCTGCATGAAATAAAACCACAGGCTGCAAAATCAATTCCCACCTTCTCCACATCCATGAATGAGGCAAAGTCACATGGAAAAACCAGTGTGTGGCCACAATGCTGAAGGGTGGACCAGAACACCTCCCTATGGATTGATGGCTCTAGGACAACTGAGGAGTGGATGGAGCTACACAGTCTAGGGAAGGACTCCAGTGGGGACACGGAGGCCACACACACCCATGGGAGCAGTTGGCTGGGGATGTTTGATAACTCCCTGTCCTGCTGCTCTTTGTTCACTGCACACTCAGTTCTGGGATGTCCCTGTGTCAAGGGCAACTCATTAAGGCTCAGGAGCTCTTTGGGTTCAAACTGTTGGCCCAGATATCAGCAGGAAGTGACATCGCCATTCCTGCCCTACCTATTTTGACTTGAGAGTCTCTGACTTTTCCATGTGTCAGAGGCCTGGGGCAGCAAGCAGCAGCAGGGACCAGCTCTGTGAGCCACCCACCGTGGTGGTGTACGCAGCATCGGGGTCGTCCTCCAGGATGCGGGAGAGGCCGAAGTCGGACACCTTGCACACCAGGTTGCTGTTGACCAGGATGTTGCGGGCAGCCAGGTCCCGGTGCACGTAGCCCAGGTCAGACAGGTACCTCATGCCTGCCCCAATGCCCCGCAGCATCCCCACCAGCTGGATGATGGTGAATTGCCCATCGTGCTTCTGGAAAGGAAATAACCCTGAGTTCGCTTGTGGTGCTCACCACCATCCTGTTGGCACTGCTGTCATTAAACCAGCCCCCCAGTGCCTCTCATCTTTGGCTCTGTACCTCCTGTGACCCCAGTGCCTCCTGCTTGTGCCCCTGCCCACTTCCTGCCCTCTCAGTGCCTCTGACACATGCTCAGGCTGTTGTCTCTCCTTTTGCAGTGTGTCACTTCAAGGAGCCAGACACCATGCCTGGAGCCTGTGTCTGCTGGAGAGGTGAGAGCCCAGCACCCACAGCTCTCTTTGACACAGGGGTTTCACTGGCTGTGAGGCTGAGGAGCAGGAACCAGCCCCAGGGGATGTGCAGTGAATGAAAATACAAACTCACTCCTTACCCTGAGGAAGGTGTCTAGCGAGCCGTTCTCCATGTATTCAGTAACAATCATTACCAATTTGCCTGCAGAAGACAAGGGAGGTCAAGTTAGCAGAGAAGTCACCTTCCTCCAGGAAGCCCAGTGCCAGGTTTTCACTGGGAGAGACATGAATTCGGGTCTGTGGGTCTTCTGCAGCCCCTCAGACTGGTGTCACCCCTGCACTGGGCAGGACTGCCCAATGATGGGGATGTGGCAACAACCCAGAGAGGTATCCCTCCCTCCAGGTGCTATTGACATGGCTAGGTCAGTTTCGTTACCCTGTTGAAATTTGCATGCCATGAGTGTAAGGCTTTGCATCAGAATGTGCCTTTTTGGAGGAAGACTTCAAATTATGATTCAGTACAGGCAGCCTTTAAAATAAATGCCTTTGAGTAGGACATCTCCCAAACCAACAACGATCTGGAGCACACTGCAGAGCATGGAACTGCCATGGGGAAGTTTGTTCTGGAAAAGAAGGCAAGGGGGTGGCTGTCCCAGGTAAATGCACAAATCTGAAAAGCCACTGGGGCAGTGAAGGATGGAGTGCACCCAAAGTGAGCCCTGACCCCCATCTCCCAGGTTGCCCCCAGGGAGATGCATCCCAGCTCTGCTCCGCCATACACTCCCTCCCCTGCCAGCCACATACTCCTGGTGACCACCCCCTCCAGGTGGATGACATTGGGGTGGTCGAACTGTGCCATGATGCTGGCCTCACTCAGGAAGTCCCGCCTCTGCTTCTCTGTGTAGCCTGCCTTCAGTGCTTTGATGGCCACGGGAATCTCCCTCTTCCCAGGCAGCTTCAGGCGGCCATAGCACACCTCTCCAGACTCCCCTGCAAGGCAAGGGAAAGTGGGGGCATGGAGAGCTCCTCAGCTTCTTGTGCTCACCCACCAACACCATGAATCATCCAGTCTGTCAGTATACTCACAGCATGCCTCAGCCCCTCTGGGTTTCAGTCTGGATTTCAATCCCCTCCAACCCCTCCAGGATTCAATCCTCTGAAAGGATTGATCAGCTCTTGCTTCTAGTTCAGGAAGGGTGGGAACATCTGAAACACTTCTCTCTGGTGCCTGTCACTGAAGGCAATGGGCCAAGGGCAGTGATTACAGTGGCATCATTCCTCTGGGTTAGGCCCTCAGGGTGCTGCTGGTGAAGTTCCAGCTCCAGCTCTGCACTGTGCTTCCCCAAAAGCCCCTGTTCCTATGCAAAATTCCCTTTTGTTCTGAAAATGTGCCATTTTGCTTGCAATTTCACTTGCATCTTGCCACCCCAGGTTTTTCCATGGGTGCATGTTGGACACCCATGGGGACAGGCTGAGCCATCTGCTGTGTCAGCTTGAGCCGCCAGTCCCACACCTGCTGACGAGCAACTCCATGCACCAGGCTGCTCCAAAGGGTTTATTTCACTCCTCCAAAGCCCCACTCTAGCCAAGGTTTTGATCTCACAAGGCTAAGGAGCAGATGACACTCTGCTGAGCACAGCTCTGATCCCAGCGGGCCAGGGGCATGGCACAACCTCAGATCGTGGATTTCCCTGAGCAGACACCATGCAAAGGGGCAGCTGGGCACCAGGACTCACCAGATCCAATGACCTTCTCAATCTTGATCCGGGAGGCCTCTATTTCACGGGTGAACTCATGCACAGCTTGGCAGGGGTCCTCATATGTGTGGGGGTCCACATAGAACTTGGACTCGGGGAACTTCACTGCCGGGTTTCAAAGTGGAGAGAGGAGATCAGCACTCTCAGGCAGCCCTGCTGGGAGGAGGGACACCCAGCCGCAGGGCAGAGGACAGGCAGGGGCAGGACAGGCTGAGCAGCCATGGAGATGCAGCACAAGGAACCTTAAGTCACACTTTAGTGCAGCAGTGTCCTCAGAGCAGTTCAGGACCTGCCCAGGTGTTCTCCACATGATTGTCCCACTCCATCAACCCCCACCCCTGCCCCTGGCCTTCTGCTCTCTGGGATGATCCTGCTGCACTCTCAGTGCACAGTGTTCTACATTTCAACCCCATTACCAGGATGCCCCTGGGATCAGATCGCCTAAGATGTGTTCCCAGAAGGAGGCAACATATAAAACCCTTCCCTTGGAAACCACAGTACTGTCAGGGAGTAACAGTCCATCTCTGCCCATCCACGAGGCTGGAGTTCTTCCCAGAGAGTGTCCTACCTTGCCCATTCTGATAATGCATCTTCTCTTCATCAGAGTCCTGGAAAGCCTTGCTGTACCCACAATGCCTGCCACAGGACGACAAGGGTCAGAATAGAAGCCTCCATCCCTCACTCCCACAAACATTCCAAAAACAGGGTAGAAGGCAGTGCATGCTGGGGCTGTGGGCAGCCAGAGAAAACACTTGGCCATCCACCAGCTGCATCCCTGCATCTCACTGGACTGACACTTTGGTCTGGATCAAAGTACTCTCCAGGTGCTCTCCAAGGCTTGGCAGTGCTAAAAGCATGTGTGCTCCATATGCCTAGTTCAGCCACGCTCATACAGAGCACACAGTCTCCCTTGGATCTGTCTGCTGTAGAAAAGCTCTCTCCACCCCTGACCTACCCACCAGCCCATCCAGTCAGCTCTTGTACTGGTGGTAGTTCTGCTACTGGTATTGCTATTGCCCATGCTACTGATATTCCACATATCATATATTATAATATACACACTGATTTATTGCCATTCAGCCTGCTGGCATGAGGGGAGGATCTGGAGACTGGCTCTGACTTAGGGAAAGTGGTGACCCTTAAATGAAGTCTCTTGGCTGCTTATTAACCCTGGACCTATAGATGCTCTGGACAAACTGAAAGGAGAAAAGCTGTGCCCAAGTTCTCCCATCCCTCCTGTCCCTGTTGGAGACCTCCAGAAAACCCCACTAGCCTCCACAGAACTCTTACCTCTTCTTGCAGATCAGAACCACCAGCAAGGTGACAAGGCCAGTGATGAGTGTCAGGCAGATCCAGACAATTGTCATCGTGTCATACCGGAGAGACACTGGAAAAAGCAGGGTAGGAAGGGGGTGAGCTGGAGTGGGGAATTCACTGCTGAGCTCAGGAACATATCTACCCCATGGTCTTCAAAGACAAAGCCTTGGGCTGACAATGTGGTAATGGTCTTCAAAGAGGAAGCGCTGTCCCACCTATTCCCAGTTTTGAGCCTCTCCCAGTGTAGAGGGACAATTTACATGTGGGGAAACCAAGGAGAGATCTGAGGAAGCCATGGTGACACAGCAAACCAGTACAGAAAGGAGACTGGAGCCTCAGGACCTCTCCAGGTCTTCCCTCCCCTAACTGCTACATCCTTTCTCCCTTTTCTTTCTAATGTATAAGCATAGAATCACAGAATCATTACGGTTGGAAAAGACCTCTAAGATCACTGAGTCCAACCATTAACCAGCATGGCCAAGGCCATCACTTAAACATGTCCCCAGGTGCCATATCAACAGATTCATCAAGCACTTCCAGGCATGGTGACTCTACCGCTGTCGTGCGCAGCCTGTTCGAATATCTACTTTCAGTGAAGAAATATTTCCTATTATCCAACCTGAACCCTGTTTCAACTTGAGTCTGTTTCCTCTTATTCCAAACATGTCAGGAATGCAATCTCAAGCAATCCCTGCAGGCTGAAACACTGGGGGGATGTGTCTTTAGGCCCCCTCCCTGTGTGGCAGAGGAACAGTGGCCATGGAGAAAGGCATCACCAGGCCCCATGCTCCCTGCCCCACACTTCTCACACCCCACACCTACACACACTCACCTGGCTTCCCCGTTTCCACCTCCACAGTCTGACTGAACCTCCCGCAGCCGGCAGAGGTGCGAGCCCGCACCTGGAAAATGTAGCGGGTTGCAGGCTTGAGCCCAGAGATGGTGGCAGTGGTGCTCTTGGATTTCAGAGTTGAGTAGCTCTGCATTTCCTTGTCCTGGGGAAAATCAACAACAAAACCTTCTCTGCATTAGCACAGCAATCACAAAGTCTTCCAAAGAAGTCCCTTGTGCAAGGCTGGCTGATAGCAGGGGGCTCTCTGAGAAACAAGCTCAGTGTTACCTTCTCATAGTACTTGATCTCGTACTCCAGGATGATGCCGTTGGGCTGGTCCGGCTCTTGCCACAGCAAGGTGACACTGTTCTGGCCTGTGCTCTCCTGATGCACCACCACCACCTGTGACGGGGCTGGGGACCAGACACAGGGGGTTAGGTGCCTGCTGAGGGGGGGCAGCAGGACACATCAACAGAGAAGGGTGGAAACAGAGCCCCAGGTAGGACCCCTAGCTTAAACCAGGTTTCTGGTTTAATTAAAGCCATGTAGAGATGAGTGCTGTGATGTGGATTGCAAACAGGCTTTTCCTTGTTTTGGCTGCATCAGTCTCTTTCCCATAGAGTAAAGCAGCTCTGAGAAGATGAGAGAGGAGGGCACTGTCCCAGCACAGGCAGGAGGGGAAACGGGTGATTTGCTGTGATCTGAAGCCAGAAAGGAGAAGGACCAGTGTGGCTGCAGGTCATGAAGAGTGTGGAGGCTGGTGGGCCTACACAAAAAGGGTCCATTACGGTTCCTTGGACGGACACACCCTAAGTTGGAAAAATCTCCCCTGTTCAAGGCAACTGAGCAAAGCCTCTCCCAGGATGCTTTGTTGTGTATGCAGATGTACCCCAGTTCTACCTCCCTGGCTGGCCTGTTGGCCTCTCCGTCCCTTTTTCCTTATATGCATATACACTAGAATGTTCTCCCTTCCCTGCTTATCCATTGGCCCCATATTGCTGCAGTCTCCCACCCCCTTTACCCTATTGGCTGCCACCCCTTGTCCCACCTCTGTACCGCCCTGAGTCCTCCGTCCATTGGCCCTGATGCTCTGCTCAGCCCCCCTTGTCCCCCATATTTAAACCTGGACCCTCCACTGTTCTTTTGTCTTTGTCCCTGGATGCCTTTGTTCGTGGCTGGAGTAAACCTCCTCCTCAGAGCTCCATACAAAGACCCTTCCCACTTCTTTGTTGTTGGTGATTCTACAAGAGCTACCTGAAGTGTGTGCTGGAGTGACTGTGTGTGTGCCTGTGCCACTGAGCGGCTTCATTACTGGAAACACTTCTGGAAGGTGACGGCACCGCTGCCTCTCGCTCCACCACCAATGGACTAACAGCTCGTGACAGGAGATCCCTAACAGCACCCTGTCCCCTCTTGTTCTACCTGCAGTAAAGGGAGAAGGGCAGGGGAAGAGGGAAAGGGGAGATGATAAACGTGGTCAGGCTCTGAGCAGCAGTCTGAAAGTGCCTGCGGGTGCTCTACTGCCCTGGGATATTTGTCATCTTCCCAGTCCAGAGCTGGGAGCCTGTGAATCTGTTCTTGTACCTGGAGCCATGCCTGAACTTTAGCTGTCACAGCTGAAGGAACCAACTCACCAGCCTCTTTTCCTACTGGGAAAATATCCACTGGAAGTTCCCCAGAGTCTAGTGGGTGCTGTGATGGCCAGGTGCAGCCACAGGGTCTGACTCACCGGAAGGTTTCGGGCCCCACTTGTGAGCTTCATTGTCAGGTGAAAAATGGGATTTGGCAGGTCTGGGGAAGACAGAGCTGCAGTGGCCATGGCTGCAGTGCAGGGATGTCACCAGAGCAGCAGAGAGACCAAAAGAGGACATAGGGACTGCAGCAGCAATTTTAGCTCTTTGGGGCTGGCTCCCCTGAGAAGTACAAAATGCTTCGGGTACAGAGCACCCTGTACCAGTTGGGGAAATGGGACAGGGTGGGATGGTGGGAATCAGTTAAACAGCATGAGCATGGGCAATGCCTTTACTCCAAACAGCCCAGGGAATCTGTGCTGCATCTGCCTCAGCCAGTGGGGCTGGGGGGGACAAGGGTGACCAGCACCCAGGAGGTCCCCTCATGCAGTGTTGGGGTCCCTCAGCCCCCTGGAGGGCAGGGGACTCTGTCACGTGCAGCTGCTGGAGCACAGAAGCTGAACTACTAAATTCCCAACCCCGCTGCTTTCACAGCACCTGCTCAGAATCCATTTTGCAGCTGAGTGGTCAAAATAGGAATACTCAGCACTTCCTGAGAGCATATCCATCTGAGACATCAGGCTGAGGCAGATCCTCAGCACCTGGAGGGATTGTGGGGGATCAAGCCAGCAGGACAGAGCCATTTCCACATGCTGCAGAAGTACTACAGGCTGGCATTAGTAACAAAGGGACCTGTTCTCATGCCAGCCATGAGCTGTGCAGCAAGGCTCCCAAGTTCTCCCACTGGTAACCCTGCCATGAGACCAGAAGGGGTTCAGCATCACGGGAAGTTCTTGTGGGCTCATTTGTAACTGGGAGGACTGACAAGGAGGATCAGTCCCTGCCCTGATTTCTCTGCTAACAGTGTGCTCCATGGAAAAATGCCATAGAACAAAGTCCTGTCCTACCTGGGTTAGAGCACTTCTCAGAGGAATTTCCTGAGGAAAGATCATTTTGCAGTGAGGAATTTGCAAAGGTGAGACATGCATGAGAGAGACTTTTCCCAGCAAACATTGCTGTCACTTGCTGGGGCCTGGCATTGGTCATAAGAGCAGAGTATGAACTGCTGCCTGGCCCTTTGGGAAGGGACAAAAGGCTGGAGGATCAGCCTGAAACATTTATACTCTACTTAGTGTTCCTATCAATAAACAAATGTTCTCCGTGTCCCCTGTCTCTTGCAGAAAAGGAGCCTCCAACAGTGTCTTCAAGCTGAAGTGAAGGGAACGGAGAAGGGAAGAGGACACCATGAAGCAGAAGCAGAGAAGGGTAAGAGTTGCCTTGGGCAGAAACTTATCCCCAGCCCATCCCAGTTCCCTGAACCCACCTCCAGCAGCATAAAGGACATGGGTCCCATCTCTTGGCTGTCCCAAGCTCATCACCAAATCAAAGCCCTTCACTGCTAGAGCAGGTTCTGGCTCCTGCAGACACTGCCTGGAGCAATGCCGGAGCAACATCAGCATCACCCCCACAGGCCAAGTCTGGAGAGTGGGTCTGCTCCTCCTACCTGCCTGGTTTGTTGTGATGTTGGCGACCGCGGCTCTCCTGGACTCCAGGCTGAGGTCGGAGACGCCGTTGACGGCCTCCACCCAGAAGGAGTAGTTGGTGTGTGCCAGAAGGTTGGTGACGGTCAGCGCTCCCTGCACCAGGCTCATCTGCTGCGGCACGAAGCGGATGCCGCTGCCGCAGGCCTCGCAGGGCCCCGTGTCCCCCGCGCAGCGCCGGCACAGCACGTTGTACACGATGTCTGCACGGCCGCCCTTGTCCAGGGGCGGGCCCCACTCCAGGGTCACAGAGGTGCCGTTCACACTGGAGATCAGGTTCACGGGAGCAGAGGGGGGCCCTGGAAGAGAAGCAGGGATTCAGGCAGAGCGAGGGCTGCCGGAGTATTGGAGCGTGGGACCAATGGAGATGTGCCTTGGGCAGCAGGACCTGAGTTCACAAACACTGCTGCAAGGGACACAGAACTGCCAAGAGCAGGGAATGTGCCAGACATGAGACAGCAAAGACACAGGCAGGGCACAGGGTGAAATGCCTTGGAGGTAAAACGGTCAGGATCAGGATGCCAAATGCCAGACAGCAAGAGCTGGTGTTAGTTCTGGGGGAAGCAGGAAGCAATGGTGAAGCATGAAGATTTGCGGGGAGAGCCACAGTTGATGAGCTGGATATGCTCACCTAAAGGGAAAGGTGAACTCACATTTCCTTGGCAGGTTAGTCAACTTGGGTGGGTATTCCTTAGGGAAACACAAGTCAGGTTCTACTTATCCCTCCTTCACCCTGGCCTCAGCTAGTAATGCCACACCTGTCTGTCCTCCTGGACCAACTGCAGAAAGGACTACTCCCCCTGGGATGTCCCCTTTGAATAGCACTAGGTCCCTCAAAGGGGCCTTTTGCAAAGTTGAGCTGAGACCATATGACAAACCCTGCTGTCACTGTCCACCCACAGAGGAGGAGAGCACAGCAACACTTGCACTGACCCCATGGCTGTCCAGGGGTGTCTGACCACTCAGTGCACTTCTGGGAAAGGAAAGCTGGGGTAGGGGTCAATCACTTCTCCGAGGCAGCAAATGACAGGACAAGAGGAAATGGCCTCAAGCTGTGCCACAAGAGGGTTAGATTGGGTATTAGAGAAAATTGCCTCCAAGAAAGGACAGTCAGGCATTGGAATAGGCTGTCCAGGGAAATGGTGGAGTTACCATCCCTGGAAATGTTCCAAAAAATGTGTGGATGTGGCACTTGGGGGCACAGTTTAGGGGTGAGCATGGTGGTGGTGCTGGGCTGATGGATGGATTTGACAAACACAGAGGCTTTTCCAACCTTAACGATTCTGTGACTCTGACCCTGCTCCATGGTGTTTGGAGAGCAGCAGGATGGGGGTGGCACAGAGGCAGTGGAGGGAATGCAGCTAAGGAGGGCTCTCAGCTCACATGCCAGACAGACACTCAGGGTTGTAGGGCTGGTGGAGCATCTTGGGCAGCAGGTCCAGGGCCAGGGGAAGTGCTGGGCTCAGCCAAGAGCAGCGGCCAGGTCCGAGGATGCGGCACGTGCCCCAGTGCAGCATAGCTGGGCACAGGGCAGCTGGGGGTACTCAGGGGATACTCAGGGGGTACTCAGGGGATACTCAGGGGGTACACTCACGTGTGCAGGCAGCCGAGGGGGGGTCCTGCACAGCACGGTAGAAGCTGCTGTCACAGTGGCACACACGAGCTGCCCGGCTCTCCGAGTGGCTGTGCAGGGGACATTTGGCACACAGCTGGTCCCCAGGGGCTGATTTGTAAAACCCCAGCTGGCAGGCTGCAGGGAGAAGGGCACAGGTCAGAGGGATGTGCCTGGATGAGGATCATCCCACAGCTCAGCAGATCCCACCAGCACAAAGCTCAGCTCTGTTCTCCTGTAGTGCACAGGAAACCAGCCTCTTTCCCCTGCACCTGGGTGAGTCCCCTCCAGCTGCTCATCTGGAAACTGGGCTCTGTGGAAATGTCTTTTCCCCCAACTGCACTTACTGCCATCCTGGCACCATTCCCCACTGCTTCACAAGCAAATTTGAGTGCCTCTGCTGTTCAGGAGCTGCCTGCAAAGCTCCAGGTATTCTTGCCCCTGTGCCTGCTGTCCAGCCACTGTCTGCCTTCAGGACAGAGAGCACTGCAAGGATCAAACCATGCAGCACTGGAAATCTATTGGCAACTACTCCAAAATGCCATTTATGGGGCAAATTTACATCACAGTCCTCACTTCATGGTGGTTGCCACAAACACTGGCTATGCCCAGGTTCCCAAAAGCATCTATGTGGGAAGTTTCAGAAATTAAATCTCCACATCTGGGACATGGTACATGTCCCTCTGAAAGACTCTGGGGTGCTGCCACACAGAGCAACAAGTTCTCTTGCACGAAACAATAGGGAAGGAGCCTCTCTTGTTGCATAGTACAGCAAAAAGGCACTGCACGCCTGCTGCCCTCTCTCTGGAGGCAGAGGGACATTCAGGCCAAATGAGACAGCCTTGGAAAAAAGTTTTTTTCTGACAATACAACCTGGCTGCAGTTCCTCTGCCTCCTCCTGGTGCAGGAGCTCATCCCACGCCCATCGCTCTGCTTCATTCTACCCCCTGCTCCCAGCAGCCCCTCAGGTAGATCATTTGTCACACAAACAAACAGCCTGTCTCTCATTAAAAAATCGATTTGTTCAAGAGTGAACATGTGGCATGTCAGGTATCAGTCTGGGGGTGGAAGGATCTGCCCTCTCCTGCAGACAGATTCCAAATAAGGGAAAGCAGGCTCTGTCTGGGTCCCTGTACTCATGAGGTACTTTGAGGACCAATTCTAGTGATTCAAGGATTATTCCTGACTTTGACTCATCTCTGTTTTTTCCCACTGAGGTAGTAATACCTTCATTTTCTCATCTTTACTTCCAGTGGCCAGATTTGCATACAGCCTCAATCTTTGCTTTCAGGCATGTAAAAGGGGTTTTTTTGTGATCCAGCATCCTCAGTGGGCTGTGTCCCTCCATGCTGTTTGTTGTGTTTCAAGGTGCTGATTTGTTTTCTTATTAATAACACCCTTCCTTGCCACAGATCTCCCTGGACTGATGCTACCAGCATATTCACACTGCACAGTGACACAAGGGTCTTTTTATAACTGAGCTACTCTGACAATGGCAGCTGAAGGCAGTGCTCCAGTCATGCATCCCTGGTGTGGGGAGCACTTGCTGGTCCCTCTCCAGGCTCTGTCACCAGTTTCTGTGGCACTTTTACACCAAATGCTCTATTAACAGCAGGGGACTCATACCACTGGCAGGACAGACACATGCTGCACGTGCCAGAGGTGGTGTCACAGGCTGGTGTCACATCTTGGTACAGCAAAGGCTAGCAGTTTCAGACTTTGTTCCTAAATTTCTGCTTCTCCACTCCCCAAAGGGAATCAGGGCAAGGAGCAGAAATGCCCAAATTTGGGGATGCAAGGGAAGGCAAATGTGAAATTGCAGCAGCTTGGGGCTGTTTTTTTTTTTCCCAGCTCTTCTGGCACCTTTCACCTCCTCAAGGGCATCAGGAGAGAACACAGAGCATGCAGATTTCAGGGGAGGTTTGCTGTCCATTTCCAGCTGGACAGCAAACCTCCCAAGGACAGCCTGAGACATTTGGCAGGCTCTGGTGCTGACTGGTCCTAATGATACCAAGAGATTCAGGGACTCTGCCCTTGCCAAGTGCCCCCTGATGCAGCACCCTCCAGTCTGCAGCCCATTGGTTTTGGGTGTAAGACTGAGATGAGCACGGATACACCCTGTTCTTATGTGGGGACAAATCTGGGAGGCAGCCAGCTGGTGGAAAAAACCCCAGCCAAACTCCAAAATAAATCAGAAGAAAGAAAATTTCCCAGTTTTTCTGTGTGGGAAAGGATGAAGACACTGCATGAGCACGGATGGGAGCTGAGCAATGGGACAGCCCCAGTCGGTGCTGTGTAGGGGCAGGACAGGAACTGCTGCCTTTAGCTTGTGTAAATGTCCCTTGGACCTGCAAACCATCATCTCTATGCAGCAACCAGCGACTTGTGACTCCAGAGGCACTGGAGTGCTTCCCTCCACCACTATTTAATTAAGGGCAGAGAAATCAGTGCTACCTCAGGTACGAAAAGACAGGCAGCAGGAAGGATGGGAACACGAAGCACAGCAGATCTGCACGGAGCAATCGTAATCACTTAGCATTTAATGCTGTAAAAAACCCATTAATTACCTGTAGCAATGAGTCACAATTATTTTAGATGCACTCAAGGGGAAAATTATACTAAATGACAAATTACAGGTGAATTTGTGCACCGGGGCAGAGCCATCGGGAGCACGTGGACAGCATGAGCACGCAGGGAGGGCTGGGGAGCACCTGGTGCTGGGACAGGCACTGCTTGGGGGGTCGTGCACCTCTGAGTGTCTCAGTGCCCACTTCTGAGGGAAGCAGGACACATGTGCAAAGCCTTCACAGGCACGGGAGAGGGCACCAGCTCGGACCTGCACATAGTATGAGATACCTTCAGTACAGGATGCCAGGCATGTCCTGCTCTGGACTGAGCTCTCTCACGCCATGCCAGTGACATGTGGAAGACCAGGACCTCCTAGGTTAGCTCTGGGAAGAGCAAACAGCAGAGAAGTGACCAGCAGGAAAAATTCAATCAAATGCACCAGGTGTAAAACACACTGGGCTCCACAGCTGTGGTTGTGGCACACACAGAAGCCTCCCAGGTCTGCAGCCACCCAGCAGAGAGGTGCAGTGTGGTTGTTCTGCTGTCTTCATGGTAGTCAACTATAGCCACCTGCCAGAAGTGCCCTTCCTGGAGCCCTGGGGAAGGTGAAGGTTTCTTTTATTCCCATTTTTTAATATAATTGACACCCTTGCTCCGAATCTGAGGATCTCAAGTCCTGCCTCTTTGTGAGCCACCAGAAGTGCTGCCTCTTTGTGGCACCACCAGTGCCACCCCCGTAAGAGCCAGCCCCAGCTGCCTGTCCCTGCAGTGTGATCTCACATGCACAGTGTGGTTTTGCAGTGCCCGTGGGACAGGGGCAGCCTTTCACCTGCCACTCAGCTCAAGACTTGCACACCTACATTCTTCCTGCAGCCCAGACACCTGGGTGATCCCAGTGACCACCAGCAGAGCCTACAAAACCCAGTATTGAACCTGTGCTTGGCAGAGCACATCTCCAGCTCTGTATTGCACAGGTGAGTCCCCAGTGATCACTCCAGACCTGTCTGGGTCTATCCCATGGAGCTTCCACTGATCCCCCCCACCCTGCACTGCACACCTTGCCTGTTTTCCCAGCCCACCAGCCCCACTCTCCTGTGTCACCTGCCCAAAGGACCCCACAGTAGCAGGTTTGTCTCAGGAACAGTAAACGTGGAGGGCCCTGCCAGCCATCTGGAGTTTGGTCCATTTGTTTCACTCCCTCTCCATCCTCTGGGGACAGGACAACATCTGCTAATAAGCTGGCAGAGCTCGAGAGATGATGGATGGACCTGTCAAGGATACACTAGCAGGGAATGAGCTGCTCCTCTCCCTCTCAAGTGGCTGCCTGGAAGCAGTGCTCTGCAGGTGGTCCTGGTGGGACCACCAAGGGCTGCTCCAGTGGGCTGCAAATGCAAGCACTGTTCCCATGTCAGTCTCTCTTGGCTCTGTCCTCTGCCTAGGAGATCTGGGCAGGGTGAGGGCATGGCTGAGGGTGACATGGGACAGCTCTGTGACACTGGTGCCACCCTTCCTGACCCTTCAACAGATCTGGGCATCTGCAAGTAGCAGAAGAGCAGCCATGTATTTCCCTTTGGCCATGCTGGGAAGAGATAGAGATGGAAATAAAGGTGTCACAGCCACTGTGACAGCCAGAGACAGGCACCAGTCCCAGAGCCCCCCAGGCTGCACAAGCCAGCACAGAAAATCCCAGCCTCCTTTCAATCTAGTTTCAGCACGATGCCTCAAATCTCAGCTCCCATATGACACAGACACTGCAACAGAAGCCAGTTATTCTCAGTCATGTCTTAAAATGACACGTTTGCCTCATTGCCCAAAATCGTCTGTTTTAGCAGGGCTGTGCTCCCCTCTCCCTGCAATCCCAGGTCAGCCCAGCCTCTGGGCTGTTCAGTGGCCTGGAGCGAGTCTGGGGCCTGGCTGGGCTGGTGCTCTCAGTAATCTCCTGGTCCAGAGGTCATGCCTCGCCCTACGGCCCTGCTGGTGCTCACATACCCTCCTTGTGCTGCTTGTCTCCACACTGCCTCAGCCCTGGTCACCTGTGGCCCCTGAGCACCACACTAGCCTGTCCACAGCCCCACTCCCACCTTGCAGCCCCTTTGCACAGTTCACAGATCTTCCCACCCCCAATACAACCGATCACACCACTACACACCCCTGAACTTGTCTCCTATTGCCCCAGACTCCACCTCACATCACTTCCCTACTTCCTGGCCCTTCTTCCCACAATTAACCCACTTCATACCCCATTGTACCCCTGAGTCTTTCAGAGGGGGAAACAGGAGGAGTTTTTTACCCATGAAGGCTTTGCAAAGCCAGCAAGACCCTGTGCTTGGGGCTCCCAGCAATGGCACACACAGCAAAGGACACCCTGCATTCTTCTTGTAACACCCAGATTTCACTGCCACCAGAACAGGTTTTATTTAGGAGGGTCCTGCCCTTCCAAGGGGAGTAATTCCACTTGTAGTGCTGGGAAAACTGGAACTGCAGTTGTAGAGACTGACTGCATCCCAAACTGGAAATCTGCATGAGGCTGCCATAGAAAAATCAGCAGGTCTTAGAGTCACAGAATCACTTAGAATCACACCTCTAGCATAGAATTCCAGAATCCCAGAACAGTTTGGTTTGGAAGGGACCTCAAAGATCATCCAGCTCCCCTGCCCTGCCATGGGCAGGGACACCTTCCACTAGAACAGGTTGCTCACATTCCCATTCAGCCTGATTTCAGTACTGTTGGACACACACCTGACTCTCTTCTTCTCTTTCCCACATCTTAAAAAAAAAAAGAAAAATAAAAGCAGGAAACACCCAAGTCCCAGTTTGCTATGAGTGCTGCTCTGCTGCCTGGTGCAGACATCCTTCTGTAGGAGTGGAGGTGAGGCTGTGCAGAGTTGTGTAGGTGAGACAGCCCGACATGCTCAGAGCAAAGGCTTTTTTACAAAGCTTATCCAGGGAAAGGCTACAGCTTGCTGGAGTAGGATGGAAACAGGCAGCCTCGTGCCAGAATTAGAAAAAACCTGTTTCCCAAACTCAGTCTTGTCAAAGAGTTAGACAGAAGTATCCAAAGCTTCTGAAAAAACCCCACAGATTTCACCAAACCAAAACCAAACCCAGAAAACACAGTCTAGAGGAAGGGGTGTCACAGCAGTGTTGGAGGTAACTCTGTGTCCCTGTTGCGAGGCATGGAAGAGGAAAGGACACACAGAACAGCAAGAGCTTCATCCCATCCCTGGCAGGAGCTGAAGTGCAGTTTGGGGGGGCATGTGAGCCCTCTCAGCACATCGATATGGCTGTGGATGTGTAGAGGGGCTGAGCTGTAAAATGAGGGTGCCCAGACATCCCAGGCCAGCACAGCCCTCGCCCCCGCACAGCTGAGCTCCACCAGCCTTTGGATCTTTCTCCTTCTCGGAGAAGTGGCAGCAGCAGCAGCTTGTTTTCAGAAGGGGAAGAAGCCCTCACACAAACAGGGACATGAGTGGCATCTGGAGCTCCTGCCAAGGGCAGAACAAGTTTCTGGCAGGGCCCTACTGCTCTGTGGGATGAGGAGAATCTTCTCCATGCAAGGCAATCTCACCAAGCCTCTGAATGTGCTGGTGGGGAATTTGAGATCCCCACCCCCCACAGTGTTACACTATCCCCGGTGTAAGGACTGGTGCAAAATGCCAGGTCTTTCTTGTGCTCCGTGTCCAAACTCCCCAACAACAGCTTCCCAGGCACCTGCACACTGCAAATCCAGAGGAACAGCCTGTGTTCACCACCCAAAGGCAGCCAGTTTTATGGAAGAGTTCAAAACAAAAATCCCCTGAAAAAAACCCACATTCCCAAACTGGTGAATGTCCTCATCCATCACAGCCCAGCTACTCTTCACCACTTCTCAGAGGACCACAGAGACCTGCTAAGCACAAATAAAATTTGATTAATCCCCATCACTACCCTGAACTCCAGCTCACTATCATTCTCACCCTTCATTTCTGTCAGCGCCGAAACACAGAAAACTCAGAGGAAAAGTGGCACACAAAATATTCAGCCAAGGACAAACCCTGTATTGTTGTGTTGGTGAGACACAGTGGTGCTTTGCAGGCACCTCCATCCTTTTTGTTTTTTCCTTAGCAGAGAAATAAGTAAATGGGTTTAGGTGCTGGGGTTCTGCTTTGTTTTGTTTTCCAAGCAAATGCAATTAGCCACTGCATTTTAGAGGTGGGAGTGATGCTGGAGATCCTGGGATCACCCTGTCCTGCCTTCTCCACCGATCTCACTGGGCTGAATTAGCTACACACACACACCCCTGGGGTCCAAGCCTAGAAGCCAGGTTTGTGACAGTGAGCTGGAGGTCCTGGTATGAGACAAATGTAAATCCAAGGATCCCATCCCAAGGCTGGATAAGCCTCTAGGGGAAGAAGTCTTTCCTAATGAAAAGAGAGCAGGTTTAGATGGAGTATTGGGAGAAATTCTTCCCTGTGAGGGTGGTGAGGCCCTGGCACAGGGTGCCCAGAGAAGCTGTGGCTGTTCCATCCCTGGAAGTGTTCCAGACCAGGTTGGATGGGGCTTAGAGCTGCTTGGGGTACTGGAAGGTGTCCCTGCCCATGGCAGGGGGTTGGAAGGAGATGAGCTTTAAGGTCCCTTCCAGCTCAAACCTTTCTATTATTCTGTGTTTCTAGATAGTCACAGCTTATGCGTCTTGGAAGACAAACTTTTTGGTGGTTTTTTTTTTGGGGGTTTTTTTTTGTTTTTTTTTTTTTTTGGGAGCATGCAGAGCTTTGGGATAACCAGGATCCCACCAGCAACATGACACATGAGCATGATAACATGATCCCACCAGCCAGTATTCCCTGTATTTCACAGAGCAGCTGATGGCCTTGCAAACCACAATGAAAATCTTGTGAGTCACCAACTTTTTTTTATTCTGTTGTCTGACATCACAGAAAGGACTTTTGCATAACTCCCACAGCATCACTTTGGAACTGTTTCTGCTCCTGGCCTTGGAAGCTTTGTCCTGGTACACTCATGGCAGAACCCCTCTGTGTGGGACACCTGGGGCATTGGTGCCACCAGCTCTGGGTACCAGGTACGGCCTGGTATCCAGACAGCAGTCAGAGGATGCTGCAGGCAGGTAAGGCTGTGGCTTGGGCCTGCCATGTGTGTGCTGGGACTTGCACAGAAATTCGTCTTGAAATCCACACCAAGAAAACTGAAACATCTTCCAAGATGTTTGCTTGGAGCTGCAATAACAGGGTATTCCCATAGAATCAAGGAATCACCGAATGGTTTGGATTGGAAGGGACCTTAAGCCCATCTCATTCCACCTATGGCACCTTCCAGCAGACCAGGCTGCTCCAATCCCCATCCAGTGTCTTCACCTGGCATGTTTCTCCTCAGATGTTTCCCCGTGCCAGGCTTTGCCCCCAGCACAGTACATGGGGTGCAGCTGGATAGGGTTTCCCCTCCTTTCACACAGCTCTGCTCCCCCCTTGCCCCACCAGCTGTGGGACTTCCTTCATAAATGTCCATGGATACAAAACTGTATTCACAAGCACATAATTACCAAACTGGGTATTTTCTCCTCTTAATTAGCAATGCCGTGGTGCTTTAATTGCTCGATTAAAGTTGCCCACAAGGAAGTTTTAAGGTACATTAAATCTGCTGATTGGTTCATCAGCATGAATCCCACCAACTGGAAAAAATTAACTGGCTTCCAGATTGCTAACCAGACTTTCCAGATCCATTTCCACCAGCTGTGTACCACAGGAGGCACGAGAGAGCTCAGCAGTCCTTCGTCTGTTCCCACCTCTCCTTCATTTTGGGGTTTGCAGGGGAAAGGGTCCCAGCAGTGGCAGTGCCCCTCTCTTCTCTTGTCCAGAGGAAAAAGGCCATTTTCTTGCTGAAGCAGAGCTGGGTAAAATGTAACCCAGAGCCAGATGCTCGTTCAGCCACACACAGCAGACCCGTGTTTGGTGACTGTTGTCACTCAGGCTACAAACACCCATTCTCATGTACAAATGGGCTGCTGGAGCAGGAATTAGGAATTGCTCAGTTCCTGCTCCCTCACCTCCATTTTCCATCTAAAGGGAACAGCCAAACTGAAGGTCCCAAGAACAGAGGGAAAGCAGCCAGAGCAACCAGAACACCCAGGGGATAAGATGCCTGCTTCCAAACTTCAGACAGAAATGTCTGAACAGCTCCTGAAAGCCATGGATATTCAACAAAGAAGTTCTTCGGGAGTGGCATTTCTGCCAAAGGATCATCCACCCACTCTGACAACAGGAAAGAAAGCCTGCCCTGTTTTCCACTGGATTATTAACAAAAACCCTTCCTGGGAGATTCTGTGCTCCTGGGGGTCCCTCATGGCTGGATGCTGGATGGGTTTGTGTCAACTCCCAGAGAGCAGCACCATGATCTATAGCATGGCACTGCTGCTGATGCTGCAAACAAACTCCCTCTGCGTGTACAACCTGTGAACAGCTGAACAGATTTTAGCCCAACTTGAAGTTTTGCTCACAGCTGGTGAGAGATGCAGCCCAAGAAATAATTCGGACTTGACTCAAAACGGGGACCTGATGCAAGAACCATGGATTTACACAGTCCAAGGACCAAGGTCTATCCACCAAGGACCACCACCAAAACCCAAGGTCTTGGTGGTTCAGGAGCCTGACAGACCTCCCCAAAGAGGGGCTGACCATGGCTGGTAGGAGGGATGTGGCTGAAGAACCACTGCCCCCACCTGCCTGACCCTCCGTGTTCACCTCTCCATCCATCCACACACAGGACAGGGTACTCATGCCCCAGCTCAGCCTTTGGGGAGGGGGATTATGTGCCCTTCCCTGCCCACAGAAGCACAACCAGGCTCCCCTTTCCCATCCCTCTAATTGCACTGACCTTATTGAAATGGGTATCTATTTGTCCTGCACAGCAGCTGCATACCAATAAGGCAAATTATGCTGATTGTCTCCTTACCTGATAAATTGCTGGGACAGATCCCTTTCCCTCCTGCTCTTGTTTATTCTGCTGTTTAGGCAGAGCAATTGCTATTTGCTGTGTGTAAGAGATGTTAATGTGTCATGTGTAGACTGTTGCATTTCAAGGAGGAAAGAGCAGTCCAAGGCTGTGGGTTAGGGGGTGAGGGAAGAAAAGTCCTTCAGAACCTTGAAAACAGAGGGAAAAACAAGTGGGCTGTGCTGTGCCAGAAGGAGTTTTATCCTTGGGGTGGTTGTGGCACAAGATGCTGTGGGACTAAATGCTGGGAATGTTAGGAGCTGGCAGACCCCAGGATGTCATCAACAGATGTAGGAATTCCAGCTCAAATCCCATTTCTGTCCAGTAAAGTACTGTAGCACATGTGCCCAGTCCCAGCTGGAGAATGGGTTCTCTGAAGAGGAATCTGGCAGAGGCATTAGGCACAGATATGGGGACAAATGTCTGGTGTGTGGGGGCTGTGACGCATTCAATGTCAAGCCAGCTGGCATCCTCAGATGATCCTGATCCCAGTGCTCCTGGGCTGAGATCTGGCCCCCTCGATGCCATAGAAACTGCCCCTCACATCCTTATGGCAAACAGCAGAACATCAAAGCAAGGCAAAATGTGGATCCTGCTGAGATGAGTGCAGGAGTCAGAGACCCTAGCCACCATCCCCCTGCCTCAAAAAAGGGCAGCAAAGGATCCAACATGATGGATAACAGCAAAGCCCCATCCCTGCAAGGCCAGGCTGGACAGGGCTTGGAGCAACCTGGTCAAGTGGAAGATGTCCCTGCCCATGGCAGACAGTGGAATAGGATAAGCTTTAAGATCCCTTTCAACCCAAACCAGTCTGGGATTCTACAACTCTGCAATGGGGATGAGAGGCAAAGAAGTTCCTGATGTTCCTACACATCTTTCACCACGTCCCACCTCACCCCTTCCTTCCCAGGTCTGTGGCACTGCCTTACTTCTCCTCTGAAGGGCTGGGAACAGCCCTGACTACGGTCTGTTTTCCTGAGCTGTCTTCCATCACTCTGGCAGGCCCTTAGGAAAATGAATGTTAAAGAGGAGGGGAAGAAACCTCCACTGTTCAAATATCTTTAGCTTTGACAAATAAGGCGTCCGGCTGTGAAAGGCAGAAGGAAATTAATTTGGAATCATATTTTAAACACTGCCATAGAGGCAAAGTATCTTCTCTAATTTCTCCCCCTCCACACCTCCTCTCCCCAAGCAAAAAATGAATTTCCCTGATATTTATAGAAAGATTATTAGGGCCACAAGGAGTGATTTATACCATCTCATCCCTGTGACCGAGAATGAAAAATTGCTGGGGCGACAGCCACTGGAATCCTGCTTTTGTCCGCCTGACAATTAAAACGGCTAATTTCCAACTCCAACAGATCCACTGGGCTTATAAATCATCCCCAAAAGGCACTTTTCAGTCTGAAAAATGAACTCTGCTCCAGTCAGGCACAAGATCAGAGATTTGCATCTGTTTGCCTTCATGTGTAAATATGTGTCCTGCTCCCACACCAAAGGGGATGCAGGAAAGGAGGTGCTGCCCCTGTCCACTCGATGTTGGGTCATCAAACTGTGCTGGAGCCAGAAAAATGGAACAGGGAAGGCAGAAGGATGAGACAACACTGACATCAGAGAAAGTCCAGTGACATTTCTGTCCTGTTTCTGATGCCACAAGGCTTGGAGAGTTTTACCAGAGAGCATTGCTGGGTCTGAGTCCGTCTGCGGGGCCACCTGGGGACACATGCTGGACCACACTTCCTCTGGTGCCATGCCTGTGGTAGGAGCAATCCCACCAGAAATGGGCAGGAGGGCAGAGAAGGGGTTCTGCCACAGCTACACTGCCAGGAGAGAGCAAACCTATCCAAGGAATCACATGAAAATGAGGCAGGCAGAGCCCAGCACCAATGCCACAGCCTTGCTCAGCCTCCTACCTTTGGGGTGGGGATGTCCTGGGGCAGAGTGTGTAGTACAGGACTGCTGGAGAGGAATAGTAGGAAGGGCTGTTTTGTCTGTCTGAGCCAACTTGCAGCTCCTTGTAGTGGTGGGGCAGGCACAGCCAGCCAGGAGGCCCATGCCAGTGCCCCCTCCTGCAGTAGCACATGCCTGGCCCACATACATCTTGCACCCACTCTTGAATATGATGGAAGACCTTTTCTCAGTTATTAGATCTATCCCAGGACAACTTTCAAATCGACTGTCACAGACAGGAGGAGTTTCAGATAAAAGCATTTATTCTGCCCATCCTTCCCAGTGTGTAACTGGAGACCTGCAGAACCAGCGTGGGTCCCAGCAGCCCCTGGATCCATTCCAGTCTGGTGTCGGACGTCCTAACCTTGAGTCAAGCCTCCCTAAGACAAATGCTCCACTTGACGTTACCACGAAACTCAAACAAAGGCCCCGCACTCATATTTGTGCTGCTCCCCCTCAACACATCCCATGAAGAAACAGAGAGCAAACAAATCTGTGTGGAGGGCTCTCCCGGGGAGCCCGTGCTCTGTATACACACATCCCTGTGCCTGCTGCTGGTCACCCCACTTCCTTATCACAGTTTGTTCAGTCGGCAGTTCGAAGCTGCCCAGTGGCACTGAGGGCCCCTGGGAAGCCTCCCCACACCCCCGGATGAGGGGCTCTGCAGCAACCCCCGGAGGTGAGGGATGGAGGCAATGACCTTGTTCCATGAAAGCTCAGTGTTTTCCTTTTTGCTTTTCTCCCTTTTAAACCCATTCCAGCAGTGGGTGTTTTGCAGAGGGCAAGTAATGCCTTGCTGGAGCACACCAGAGATCTCAGCACCAGTCAGAGCTGCCGGGGGCACTGAGCTGGGATCTCTGGGCCAGTGATCCATGGTACAGAAAGATGGAACCAGAGCACTCCCTGTCCTGATGCCAGCCAGTCCCTATCCCAAAACCCTGCCCTGTGCACCAGGACCTGTCAGAGCCACAGGAACTCCCAGGGAATTTGTCAGTCATACCAGCCACATATTTTGGAAGCATGAAGCCAGCCAGCAAAGGCATGGACAGCCCTGGGCCTCCACAGAGACTGGCTGTCCCAGTTTCTGTGAGCAGGCTTCTGTCTTCAGCCCTTCCTCAAAGAGGCAAGAGCCCCTTGCACCACCCCTTCCCTTGCAGGCGCCGCAGGCCAGAAGTAGGGACTCACCCATGCAGGAATCCCGTTGCTCTTCATAGCCAGCACTGCACACACACTTCCCGATGGGCACCAACCACTCTCCCTCGGCACTGCAGTACATTTTGGGGGTGTCCCTCTCCTCCGAATGGCCCACGCACTCTCCCCGCACTTCCACCAAGGAGGACGAGTCCGCCCCGGTCACAGCCTCGGAGAAGGACGCCAAGTTCCTCACGGTAGCCGGGCACTTCTTGTAGTACACCCGCACTGAGACGATGGCAATGCAGGCACCTATGTCCTGGAAGGCCAGGTAGAACCCCCTCTTGCTCAGTGGCCCCACGCCCCGCACCTCTGTGTTCAGCTTCAGGCGCCGCACGCCCAGGTCCACATTGGTGAAGCTCTCATCTGCCGCGATTGTGTCGATCTTCAGGAACTGGCTCTCCCGGGTGCTGGTGCCCAGGTCCCGGTCAGACTCCATGTAGTAGAGGTTGAAGGTCTCCTTGCAGGTGCCCAGCACACCTGGCATGCTGTTACAGTCCCTCAGCGTGAATTTGATCTCTGCATAGACCCGCCGTGCTCCGTCCCGCTGGACCCAGTTGGTCCGGAGCCAGTTGTTCTGATTGGGGGTCATGACGTTACAGACCTGGTAGGTGTGGATGGGGCTGAAAAACTCATCCATTTCATTGATCGAATCCCACTGTAGGACAGAGAAAACAGGTCATTCCAGATGTTCCCAACCCCTGGGGGAGCAGGGAGCACGCAGGAGTGTGTGCCATCTCCCACCCCTCTGCTCCTGTGTCTGGATGGGAGGTCGCTGCTGCCACAGGGCAAAGGGAAATGAGGAGCACTTGTTAGCTGCACTAATTTGGGCGGTGACACCCAGCTGTAGCACTGTGGGAGGTGCAGCCCTGCTTGAAGAAAGGAACACTAGCTGAGGTCCTGGCAGAAGCTGATGGCAATGTGTGTTTGGCAGGGCTCCAAACCCTCCAGGTCATGTCTGCGAGTCCCTTTTCTTGGTGCTCAGCCTGTCATCTCCAGCAGCAGCAGGAACCACCTGCGTTGTGCTCACCTGGATCTCCACTGGCTCTGCACATGCACTGTCCATGCACAAACTAAACTGGTGCTTTCCATCTGGAGAAGGAGTTTCAGGGTGGGTACCAGAGGGTGAAGGGGAAGCATGTACTGAGCACAGGACTGTCAGCAAGAAATGTGGACTCATGGGAGCTCAGAGTTCTCTTCTTCCTTTCAGGGTGGTGCCAGTGTGGCTCCTCACTGTGAGCCCACAGTGCCCAACCCAGCTGAGAGGCTGGATCAGGGCTGGCTCTGGGAACCGGGATGTTCATGGCTTGACAGTTCAGGGGTGAAAATTCCATATACCTGTGGCTGCAGGGCAAACCTGGGGAGGAGATACTGGCAAAAGCAGTTGTTGCAGCAAGCAGGATTGCAATGGAGGGTGGTCTGGATGAGTTTAGAGGGACAGGGACATGGGCATCATACAAGGGAGGGATGCTAAGTGGGTTTAAGTGATAGGAAGTGAGAAGAAGTAGTGATATTTTGTATATGAGTTCCATAGGTGAGGAACTTAAGTAGAACTTAGCTGTTGGGAGCTACATGACACTTCTGGGGGCTCAGTCTTGCCTCGTGTCTCCCTCTCCACTCTCACCAAATGCCTCACCAGGACACAGACTTTTGCTGCACTGGGGGCTTCTCACCACCTCTTTAGCTCACATTTCTGCTCAAACCAGGTACTCCAATCACACCCCCATGGATGGGTCTGGGACCCCTGAATTCTTAGGAGAGAAGAGGAGGAGAAAGAGGAGCAGAGGAGAACTTCAAACCGTCTGGCTTTTCCCCAAACTTAGAAACAGGCTTTGAAGTCCCACCCCCATGCCCAAGTCCAGCTGTAAGGGACAGCCTCAGATGCAGTGCTGCAGAAACTGGGGAATGCACCAGCACTCCTGCTCCTTGGCCTTCCAAATGATCACCACCTTTCTTCCCCCAGCCTCAGCATCCCCCTCCAGCACCTTCCTGGAGTCTTGGTTCTGCCTGGAAGCTGGCAGGGAGCAGGCCCCCACCTCGGCACCTGTGTGTACCCAGCTGTCTGTGAGGGTTGGGGGAGCCAAGCAAATCCCCAGCTGTGCTGCACAAACCAGGAAAACAAATCTTTTAAGCAGTATTATAAGTACTTAAAAAGAAACCTCTAGGCTTGTTCTGACAGGGCAAAAATGGCATTTTCTTATGTGAGTGGTGACTTGTGTTTCATTAGACACAAAACAGCAGTCCTGAGAGAAGGATGCTCAGCTCAAAGGAGGCGAGCCTGCAGCCTTCACCCCAGTGACATGGGAGCTGGCAAGAGTGCAGATCCCTGGGACAGGCAGCCTCGCCGTGTGGCTGTCAGCAGTGCAGAGACAGGGCACAGCTAGGAGAGGGCAGCACACCTCCAGAGCATAAGAGATACAGGAAAGAGGTATCAGTGACACCTGTAAAACAGTCCACTCCCTTCTCACCTCTCAGATGGGAATGTCCTTCCTTGTTTGACCTCCCTGACCTGCTACTTCTGGGGAGGTGTTGTTGTGCCTTCTGCTCGTGTGATGGTGATCAGAGCAGTCACTGCAGTCATGTACATCTTCAGTTTTGTCCAGCATCTCCAGTTTTCTCCTGCATTTAAGAGAAAACTCCGCTTCTCTGTCCTAAAGAGCTAAAGCAACCTGGAAAAGGCAGCAGCTCCAGGTGCAAACTACAATGGAAGCTCGTTTTAAGGGGAATATGCTGACAAAGGATGTCAAAATCAAACCATTCCCAGGGAAGAAAAATGTTTTGTGATGCATTTTAAAAAAATTGTCTTCTGAATTCCCAGAAATGCCCAGGTTTGTGCTGGGATCACTGGGAACATGGCCCGCACTCCAGTACTCAGGTGAACAACATGGAAAGGGGCCAGGCTACAGGTCTACTTGGCCAGAGGGATGAGGGCAACAGCCCTCAGCTTCCCAAGCCCAGGGACCAGCCTGTCAAAGGTGCTGTGACACCCAGGACACTGCCCTGCTGCTTGATCGGGGGGCACAGGGGTACTGGAAGTGTGTGCAGCACTAGGCATGGCCCAGCCCCTGGCAGTGCTGCAGAGCAGAACAGCTCCCTGCTCCCACACCCACTTGTGCTCAGGCTGCTGCGGTGCTTCCGAGGGGGTGGAAGTCGCTGTCTAAATTAATTGAGCACAAATTAACACAACATCTGTTTCCTGTCTTTTCCCTGCTGAGTTTCCCGCGGGAAGTGAAGCAGAGCTGTGCACAGGAGGAGACACAGTGTGAGGGCAGAGCTGTGGGGGTGAGCAGGGATGTCCCCCACAATGCACAGCCATCTCCCCTCGGCATTGCCTGTACGGTCAGGGCTCTCTACGAGGGTCTGGCAAGGGAAAGATGAGGTTATTGTGCGCACCAAAATGCTTTGGCTCCAGCTCATCTGGTTGGTTTTGGTCTCCAGACATTCACTTCTCTCCCAAATCTGGCAGAGGAGATGGAGCTCACTACTGCCATGTCCCCACATGCCTGTGGCAGTCCCAGAGCTGGCAGCATCCTCCCTGTTGACAGAGCAGGAGATAAATGCCCCCCTCCAAGTACCAGGAACAGTCGGTATCAGCCACACCTCCACCCTCTGGGGTGAATTTGGAGAGTTTGCATATGCACCATCACTCTTTCAAACTTAGTGCTGTTCTGCATAGCAGCTGCACTGTCAGTTCCGTCCCACGGTCCCTTGGGATCCCAGTCTGAGACCAGCCCAAAATACCACACTTGGCCTGCAGGGAAAGTGCTCTAAGAATGGGGCAGGCAGGCTACCTGAGCTTGTGGCTCAGATGCCACAGATTCATCTTCCCATTGTGTCACAGGGCAACCAAGGTCCCATAGGCCCTGCCAGGTTCCAGGAGTTACAGGGCCTTTGGGATCATAGAATTCGAGAAATGATTTGGATTGGAAGTGACCATCTTGTTCCAACCCCCTGCACCTTCCAACATCCCAGGCTGCTCCAAGCCCAGTCCAGCCTGGCCTTGGGCACTTCCAGGGATGGGGCAGCCACAGCTTCTCTGGGCACCCTGTGCCAGGGCACCCTCACAGGGAAGAATTTTTTCCCAACATCCAATCCAAATATACCCTCCCTCAGCTTAAAGCCATTATTCCTTATTCTGTCACTGCTTAACCTTGCAAAAAGTCCCTCTCCAACCTTCCTGTAGGCCCTTTTAGGTACCAGAAGGGAGATGGAAGGACCTGCTTCAGGAATCCCCATGACTGGAGGGATTTTTCTGTTTCACCTTAGTTCCAGGCTCTGTGGGCAGGGGGGGACCTCTGTGCCACTGGGTACCACTGGTTCAAGAGCGCAGGCACCGTGCACGCCGCAGGCACTGCCGGCTCTCAGTTCATGGGCTGAAGTGGTTTTATGAACCAAAGCTCAGCTCGGCCCCACCAGTGTGATAAGATCCCCCAGCGAGATGGAAATGAGGACATCATAATTAACGTGGTGAGCGCGCGCGCTGGGGGATGATGTGATTGCATCTGCATTCAGGAGTTTGCCTAATAGTTTAAATTAAAGTCAACACTAGTTATAAAATATTTGCCAGATTATGAAAGGCAAGAGATGCAAACACCAGATATCTGGGCAGCTGAGAAAGGTCTTATAAGTCTCCCAGGGCCTGTGTGGCACAGCAGAGGAGAAGGAGGAGGAGCAGAGGAGAGACTGTGTCCCCCTGGGGCAGCAGCTCAGCCTCCCTCCATCCTTACATTGCAAAGGAATGAGTGTCCTCAGCCCTGGGACAGCTTCCAGGAGGAATGCCAGGTCTGCCTGGCATAGCAAAGCTTTTGTGGCCACTGCGACATCCAGCACTTTCCTTCCCAGCATGCCATGGCACCTCCTCACACCACTGTCACTGGGAGAGGAAAAAAGAGAAGGCTGTTATTGAAGCTATAAATCATTAGATGGGAGGCCTTAATGGAGATAATCCCCAAGAAATCAGTCACTGCTGTGCCTAAGGAGGGATTTGTCAGGCAGTTAACTACCCTGAGCTTCACTGCAGGTGATTAACTACTGGTAGTGACCAGCATCTGGGGAATTAGTAATAACCCAGGATTTACTGAACAAGCACTGGGAGATGAGCTTTTATCTCAATTACCAGTCTAAATCTTTATTTTCCAATGTTCCCTTCCTATACCTTTTTTTTTCCCAAAGAAAATTAATTTCACCACAGCTTGAGCTGTAACTTGCTGGTACTTCTGGATCCAGGTAGAGGCTCCAGCTTGGAAGAGAAACCCAAGAAATACAACAGGGACATCAGAGTGAGGGAGAGCAGAGACATGGCCTAGGCACATGGGAGAGCCCCAGTATCTCTCGGTGCTCTGAGAAGAGATGAACTTGGAGGGGGGTGGAATAGCAAGGACATAGCACAGCTCAGACTGGGGATGGGATTTCACAGAGTGGGCTTGGGGCAGAGAGAGACCCTGCTCCATGACAGATGAGGCTCATCCCACCCATGAACGCTGTGGCTGCAGGATCAGACCCAGACAAAGAAAGTCCCCTGGTGTGTAGACATGGTTCTGCGAATAGCTCAGTCCCAGGGCTGAAATCCCCGTTCTTAATGCACAAATACTGCTGGGAGACCATCCTGTGGCCGTGTCTGTGCTTTCAGCTGGGGGTTCCAGCAGATCTGGTGCCTTTCTGACAGTGTTCTCTCTGGGTACTGTAGGATGAAGGAGCACCCTTGGCTAACTGTGCCCAGGGTCCTCAGGATACATCCCTTTCTGAGGAGCAAAGGGGCACAGATGGGGAGCTCCAAACCCCTCTGAAGTTCTTTCCTGATTCCCACCAGCAAAGCCAACATGGAGCATGCCAGGTGTGATTGCTGGGGATTGTACAGGGCCAGGAGTTGGACTTGATGACCCTTGTGGCTCATTCCAACTAAGGACAGTCCATGACTCTGTGATAGATGTTGGGGCAGCTGCCTGGGTGACAATGCCCAGCAGCTCTCTGGGCTGACCCCAGCCCCTGCAGCAAGAGGGAAACTGTGGGGCCACCACAGAAAGTGCTGGTGGGGGTGGATGGGGAGGTCATGGGCAGCATGGGGGGCCTTCCTCCAGCACTCAAGGTGCTCCCATTCTAATTAGCTTTTGCAAGGCATCATTTAAGCTCCTTGGATACCCTGTGTCTGAACAAAATAATTTCCTGTTTGACTTTGTAAATCAAAGTAGACGATACAATAATTATTAATAATATGTTGACTTATCTCATCAGTGTTTTAATTAGTCAGTAGAAAGGCAATTTGCAAAGGGGCCGATCAGGCTCCCTCTGATCCAGCAGGTCATGTGCCAAGCAAGGAAAAGGGAGAGAAGGGCACTGGGGCACTGGGGCGTTTTGCTGGGAAGAACTGGGATACAGGAGGCATGGCAAGGGAAGGGGTTGACCACACTGATAAGAGTTTAATTTTCAATGCAAAGGGAATTATTCTGGGAAAGGAGCAAGCTGCAAAGCTCCTGGGAGCCCTTTGAAGTTATAATTGAGAGGAACCGCAGCCTGCGGGACAGGGATGCTCCCGGTGACCCTTCTGCTTCCTGCACGTGTCTCTGGGGTGGAGATGGGGGGGGGGGATGCAATTAAACCCCTGAGCAGCAATTACAGCCAATTACCCCTCAGTTAATTGTCTGTCAAGAGAAAATGTCAAAACAGGCCAGGCATGGCTCCCTGATGGCCTGACATTCCCCACGGCCCATGGTACTGCTGACCCTCACTGTGCCCATTGCTCCCAGCTCCTGCTGCTCTGCTCTTGCTGGCCATGGCAAACCCAGAGAGGGAAGTAACCTTCCAGTGAGGCAAGTTCACCTTGCCCACAGGTGAGTGAAAACATCGGGACTTTGCAAGTGGTACCCGTCCAGTTTTGCCTTGGCTGTGCAGGTAGCTCTGGGATCTCCCAGTCAGAGGAAGAAGCTTCTGAAGCTGCTGCCTTTTCTCTGGATCCCCAGGTGTGACAGGACCTGCAGATGCCATAGGGCAAGCCATAGGGCACTAGGCAGTGAGCTAGCAGACACAAGTCCTCTTCTGAAGCTCCTCAGGCTGGGGACCTGTTGGAACCCAGGATGTCTCTCTGACTGTCCTGGATGGCTTGAGCCCCTGGCAGGGGGCTCTGAAACCCTGGTATGCAGCCAAAAGCACCTGTGACTTTGATTTTAACCATTAGAGCAAATTACCAACTTTGTAAGAAAAATTACAAGTCACAAAAGTTTAAGTAGCATAATAGTAGTTGTCACAGGGTGAAAAGTAGAATTTTGGGACTTTTAGAACGGGGGTTTGGAGTCCTAAGATGGAGGAATTTGTGCGTTCCCTGTCCTTCTTCTTTCTCCATCCTAACCTCCATGTTCTGGGTGATGCTGGCACTTTTATATTGGTTTAGAGTAGAGACAGACTGTCTAACATAGGTGATAGGTATTGGAAAATAATCATAAATGAAGTAAATGTAACTCGTAGTATAAAATGTAGATGCCAGCGCAGGGGCAGGCAGTGTGCCCTTGACAGACCTGCAGATCAGATCTGTGTGGGTCTGAGAGAAAATATTTTAGGTAAGAGACAATAAACAACCTTGTCAACATGAGCCGAAGAATCCCGACTCTTTCTTCGACCATCAGGCTGGGAAAAGGGGACTCTCGGGTCATCCCGAAAGCAGGAAACCCGAGAGGGACCGAGGCTCTGTGCTGCTTAGTGCCATGATAAAACCCAGGCCGAGCTACCCACCTCCTACTGTCTGTCACCCATGTGGTGGCCCTGGGGGAATGGAGATGTGGGTAAAGCAAAACGAACATGGCTTCAGCCAGCAGTGCTGTCCCTCAGCAGGAGGATGCTGTCTGTGTCTGCCCACAGATGGAGCAGACACGCTGTGGGGAAATCCTGCACTGTGGCCCAGGCAGGACAGCTGGGAGGTAGCAGGTATGGGGGGGGGGGGGTGGGGGCTGCCACCAATCTTTCAGTTAGAGTATCCAAATTAAGGAAATAGCAGCAAAAATAAACTACCTCAGTGAAAATCTGGCTTGACAGTACAGTGCCTCTATACAACCCCACCCAGGCCTTCCAAAGCTATGGCACGGGGCAGAGGGCAGGGACAGCCCCAGGGACACCCAAAGCACGGGGCACAGACGGTGACCAGCAAAGGGAGCTCCTTTCTTAGTGCAGGGCTCACACCAGATCTCCTCCACCTAAGCCTGAACTGCACTGTAGGGGCTGCTTGGGAGGCATCTGCTCAGAGCCAAAGCATTGGCACTGACAGCAAGTATTCTACCCCAGCTTCTCAGCTTCTGCATCTCCTGGAGACAGCAAACAGATGTGAGGGCAGATTTCCTACTCAGAAAGGACCTGGAGGTGAAGGACCAGCAGGGAGGAGAAGGAATGAGATGTGCTTTCCAGATTAGTGATACAATGGCCCATGGAGGAAGAACCATGTTCCAGACAAGTGTTTAGAGAAGCCATTAAAACATCCAGCTGGAAAAAGATATGCAAAGTTGAGGGGGCTGAAGACAGTTTCCACACAGGTATGTGGTGATTCTGTCAGTAACAGGGCCACAATTTGGGCAAAAGCACAGAGTAAATGCACAGTGGAATTACCCCATGACTGACTAAGGTCCTGTAGAACTCAGCAGCATGGCCAAGAGGTGGCTCTGGTGTTGGGTGTTACACAGCACTTAATTTTGTGAGCCTTTTTGTTTTTCTTTTACTTTTTTGGCATCCAGTATTATAATTTTTTTTTATACTTTGTTATATTTATTTACTCTTTTTAAAATTTACTTACTGCTTTATTTAATTTATTATATAGATTATTCATTATATTATTATTTCTTTTTAATAAACATCACCAATAAGATGGAGAACTCAGATGTACTAGTGTTCAGGAGCTGCTGGTGAAGGACTGCTGGGCATCTGCTGTAGAGAGCCCTAAGACTCAGCCCCAGTGGTCACCTGACAGTCACAGCTGACAGTCCAAATGGGTTTGGGGTCTGGATTCATCCCTGGATTTGTCAATGTCCAGCACAGGATACTGCACCTTAGGTGGCCAAGGAAGCCCCTGGTGTGGTGAGAATGAGGCTCCTGTAGGCTCAATCCTTTTGTCTGCTTTGGGAGTGCAAGGCCCTGCCCTGCACAGCCAGCTCAGGTGGATTCATCCTCACCCAAGTCACCTCAGTGATGCAATGGATTCCACCTGCATTCCTGACAGGGACCAAGGGCCTGGGCACAGGGTCATCCAGAAGGATAATCTTGGGCAGTCTGCGAGCAGCAGATGGTCTGACTATGGGGAGGAATTGCCTAGGGCAAGATTAAGGACAGAACACTGGATGTGGACAATGGAAAACAGCCCTGTCTCCCAGAAAATCCCAGAGACATTCTCCCTTGCAGGGGAGCAGAGGAAGCCCTGAATGTGTGTCAGGCTCCTCCAGGATGCCACAATCTGGCAGCAGGGCTGGGATGAGAAGACAGCTGATTAGTGACAGGACAGCAGTGACAGCCAAGGGCAGCCATGAGGAGGACAGCAGCTGCCTCATCCAGGCAGAGGCAGAAGAAGGTCCCCTGGCTGGAGACCAGAGGCAGACAAACCCTCGTAGCAATCGGTTTTTAACAGGGGCACGTTAACAGCATCGCCACAGGACCTGGAGGATTTACCAGCACCAGCAATTTTGCAGCCAAAGATGTTTTTTCCTCAAAGCTGGGCTGCTCTGAGAGCTGAATGAATTGACAGGTCTGAAGGCCCGTATTTATGCAGGAGATCACATCACATTAGTTCCACAGTCCCCTCTGACCTTGTACCTCTCAATCTCTTACATTCCCAGGATACTCATCATTGCAACAACTAACTGCTAAAATTAGAGTTGAGTTAACGATTTAATATATTTACATATATGATAAAGTCTGATAGAAATCTGATCATTGGTATTATTATGAATTCACTGTTCTGATCACTCCTGCTCAAGCAGTGCGGGGACTGAAAGTCTCAAGCAACAGATCAATGAAAATTATTAGAGGCCTGGGAAGATTTCTGTGGGAGGTGGAATTGAAAAGATTAGGACCATTTAGTTCAGAGAGAGGATAAAAAGAACGGACATGAAAAATCAACACAGCAGCAACAGCCAGGTAGGCACCCCAATTTTGCACGTTTTGTGCCTGCAGAAAGCCCCACTGTGCCTTGCAGTTGGTCCTGTAGGTATTTATGGGATTGTTTCTGTTCACTAAATGAATGAGCAAAATCCTTCCAGCCAGGTCACCCTGACACCTGAAACTCACTATTTCCAGAAAGCTACTGTGTCAGGAAAACCTGGGCATGGAAATGCAAGTGAGGGGAGCATGTGGAAAGGATCCAGCCAGTGGAGATGGCAGGCTCACGTGGGGGTCACCACACCACCATCCCTCCTGGACACGCCACAGGGCTGTGAGTTTGCACCCCCATTCCTGTAAGATGCGATCCACAGGGGAGGCTCCTCTCTTGCCCAGTTCTCACAGAAATTCCTTGGATTCCAGGTGGTTGGAAGCTTCCTGGTCATTTGGGGCTGTTTCCCCTGATGCTCACCCAGTGCAGTGAGGAATGAGACACTTCTTAGCATGTCCCAGCTCTTGAGTCCCTTCAAAGTTCAGCACATGGTGACGGCCTGGTCCTTACCAGGGGATGTGGAGGGTTAAATGGCATTTCCAAAACAGCTGTATCCCTCTGCCAGTCTATCAGGCTGGCATTTTCCCAACAGACATGGTCTGTTTGCCTCATCATCACTGACTTAGGGCTGAGATGTCCATTCCCTACTCATCCCCTGACCGCTGCCACAGTGACCCATGGTGACCCATCCCACTGGGGTCCCCCTCTGCCAAGTCACTTCATACTTACCCCATGTGAGGGATAAGTCATCCAGCCCCAGTCTCCCAGGATTGTTGACGTGTCTAGCAAGTTCACTGGAAAACACAGGAGCAAAAGCTGTGTTAGAAAGCTTTGTCCCCATCCCCAAGGACTGAGGAACAGAGCCACCATGAAGAAGCCCTCTTCACTTGCCACTTCCTTGAAAATGCCCCCTACCCATCAATCTTTCTTCAGGGACTGCCTGGCTGGATATGAGGCAGGTATGGAGTTTGGGGATGGCAACAAGGGATGCTCCCAGAGCTGGTGGTTCAGGATAAGAGTTGAGTCCTGACCCCAGCACTGAGAGCAGTGTGACCTTTTGGAGGAAAGGAAGCTGCAAACAGCAGGTTGGAGGGAATGCAAAGTAAGGAAGGATTGTGGAAACAAACTCCCAGCATCAGGTTGTCCACCAGTCCCACCTTGGGACAAGACTGATGCAACTGGAGCATCATTCCTCAGCTGGATGCTTCTCCTCTGGAAGCCCTTTAGGCTCAGCTCCCTCTCACCATCACTGGTTTGAAGTCTGCACTCCAGCAGCTGCTGTAATTGAGCACTGCAGTGCCCAGCTCCAGCACAAAGAGACTCCCCATGGTCCTGGCTGACACCCCACCGGAGAAGTCCATCAAAGCCAACTCCTCCCCACCAGGAGCCCAGCTTAAAGAGGAGACAGAGGCAAACTGCGGGAAGAGGGGAGCAGATTGCGTGGGAGGAGAGGTGAGGATGCCTTGCAATGTGCTCAGAAGCTTCCTGTGGAAACCTGTGCAGTGGCAGCAGTAGGGGAAAGCAGGATGCCATGTCACTGCTGCCTCTGAGCCATCTGAGTCCCACGCCCACATCCCACAGTGTCAGGCAGAGGAGAGCCTTGCCTTGCCTGATAACCTTGAGCTGCTCAGCACCTGGGGAAGGAGCCCAAGTCCCAGCTCTATGGTGCAGATCCAGCGGGATGGAGGCTTGGGAGGAGGCTGCCAGCAAGATGCCTTGACCCTTGGTGCAGTGGGCACCAGGACCCTGATGCCTCAACACCCCCCAAGAAGACCAGGCTCTGACAGGGACCCCCAGTGCCTCCAGCTTTCCCCATTCCCTTTATCCAGAAGCCACCCAGTGAGGTCAATGCCGCGGGAGGCTTCATCCTTGCTGGCTGCCTTTTCTCACCCTTGAGGAGCACCAAACTGGACCTGGAGGCACCTTGTCACAGCATCCCTCTGCAGCAACAGGGTTGGGCTGGACCCTGGGCTCAGGAGGGATGGTGGTCTTGTTGCCAGGACCAGCTTGTCACAGCAGGGACAGGGCACATCAGGACAGTGGCTCCAGTCCCAGCAGAGCCTGGGCTCAGCATGAGGCTGGTTCCTGTAGCCCGAGGAACGGGTGCCACTTTCATTTACTATTACCAGGCAGGGAAGGAGAGGGGAAGAGAGAGGAGCAGAGACGTGAGCTGGCTGTGAAACACCCGGACGTCATGCTCCTGACAGAGCAGATTAGGAGCTTTTGAGGCATTTATTAATGTTAGCAGAACAATTTGAAAGAATTTCCAGCATTTCTTGTGTGGTTCCATTGGCCCAACAGCAGGCCAAGCCCCTCCACTCCCTGCGCAGCACTGCTCCCACTGCTAAAGAGGCCCCTTGCCCTCAGCACAGAGTAATTACCTCGGAGATCTCAAATCCATTTTTATTTGTTATTGTTAATCTGAAGATTTTCTGCCTATTTTCCCTGGGTAATTCACCCAGCAGGAGCCCAGGCTTGGGAGTTTCCCTGTTCACAGTGCAGGACCACAGTCCCGGTGACCCTCAGCAGGCAGGGTGCAGGGAGGGGACAGCTTTCGCAGACCCTCTCTCCCCCCCACCGTGGTCTCTGCACCCTCTTTCCCACGCTGGGATGCTCAGCAATGGATGTGGCTGCCTCCCACTGTTCTGCAGGCAGCAGGAGGAGCCTGCATGAACTGGGGTCCAGCAGGAGCATTGCGTTATGAGGAATGACACTGAGAGCACGTAGTGGGGTGTACCCCAGACTTATCTGCCAGCAGTGTGTGGGACCTGGAGCCAGCTTGCTACACCCCATCCCACCACCCTGACCGTGTGGTCATCACTCAGCCTCACAGAGATGTCGTCATGACCTGAAGAAGTCTTCTCATTTCAGTTGCTTTGGTTCCCAAACGACCTAGGCCAGCTTGCATCCCACCCATGGTCAGATTCCTCTGTGCAGGAAGAGGGATAAGTTTCTTTTATTCCCTCACTTCAGCCAAGTGCACAGAGCCCTGCGTTTTAAGCCCACACAGCAGGCACTGCACAAACACAAAGGCATTGTGTGTCCGAGAGCTCCCGTTAACTCCTGGGATAGCACACACGCCTGTGGATCCCAGTGTCCATCCAGCAGCACTGTGACATGCTCCGATATGGGGACACCAACACTCTCCCAAAAGCCAGCTGGTTACAGCCCAGGTCACAGCCCAGCTCCAAAGGGAACCTGCCACACCTCTTGTGACAAGTGCCTGTTCAGCCCCGTGCAGTGAGCTCCTGGCTGCGCTGCTTCTCCGGGGGTGATGCTCAGAGCCCGCCTTCGAAGCCACAGGGTGAGCAAGACCACCACAAAGGACCCCTTTCAGCTCAAACATTTTTCAGAAAATGTGCCGGTTTGGGAGACCTCTCTCCTACAGCTGGGCAATTCTCTTTGATGCTATGGACTGTCTGCACGTATCAGTCTCAAACCGTGAGCTCCATTTTGTTTTCCTCAGCACCATTTTGTCGTTTCCCTATTCTGTGCCTTGGCCTTGCCTCGGCGTATTGAGCCAAAACACCAGGAGGTGTCAGGGGAAATTCTCGCCCTGGTGGAAAAGCTGTCAAGCCTGATTGCCCATTCAAATGTAAGCACCTAGGAGCGAGCAGGTCGTTTCCCAGCACAACTGGGGTCTGCAGATGGAGCCTCACGTAAGGCAGACCCTCACGCTGCATAAAGTTGCATCTTGCAATGGTGCATGAGTAGTGGACATTGCAGCCTCATAGGTACAGACTAGGCAGGAGTCAAAGTGTGCAAATCAGTATATGATGTATGTATATATTGTATGTATATATTGTATGTATACCTATATCTCTATTTTTGGATCTATATCTGTATCCATTTCCATACCCATATCTACCAAATTCCATATCCTGCTTGGGATGAGTGAGGGAGCTGAGACTACGACTAGCATCCAGAGGATGTGCGTTTTACTTGGGACCATATATCTCTTGTCATATATCTATAGCTATATCTATATCATCTGTGTATCTCTATCTTATATATATTTATATCAATATCTATATTTATACCTGTATCATCTATATCTATATCTATATCATCTCTAAAGAGTGAGTGCTTAGATACCCTTCTGAACACTTTTTCTGGTGGCCACAGCTCCTGCAGGGATGTATTGCATCCCTAAAAACAGATGTGGGAACACACTGGGGTCTCACATCCAAGCATCCTGGGCTCAGGAATGGGCTCGTGGTATCTAGGGGAGCTTGTGCATCTTCAGCCCACGCTGGGTTCATGGTGGGGTGGTGGAACAAGCCTGGGGGTGACACACTGGTGGGTGTGCTGAGTCCCAGCCTCTGGAAAAACAGTGGCAGACCAAAGAGGGCTCTGAGCACCCTCACTAATTGTTAACCCACTGTGGTCCTCCCTCTAATTACTCCACCATCTCCCTCTTAGGCAGGGGCTTTGTAGCGCAGGCGTGGGGAGGAAGGGTCAGTGGGAGCAGCCCTGTTCCCTTGGGCTTCAGTTCCTCTCCATCACAACTTCAAAGGCCTCCCAAGATTCATAGCAAGGCTCCCCCCACCATGCAACAATGCCTTTTGCATCGATAATTAAACTCTCACCAGCACAGCTTGGCAGCTCCCCACTACCCAAAGACCAGCAGGCTCAGCTCCACAACTCCAAGCAGGTCTGCACAGCCCACACCAGCCCCACAGCCCCAGCCCCTCTTCATGGGGGAATGACACAGGAAGGGTTATCCGCAGTGGGAAGAGAGTCTGGGAAAGGGGCAGCAAGAGGCTTCCTGAGAGGAGGGGAACAAGAGCCAGTGGCATTCATTTCTCATAATCTGGGGCAGAACTTGGAAGGGGCAGGTGGGGCCAGGGTGGGTCAGCTATTTGTGTCCCACTGTTTAATGCAAGGGCCGGCTGAATAGGCAGCCGTGACCTTTCCAAATCAGAGGGCAAAGCTGAGACACAAAGTCAAGTCTTACTGGCCTTGGAACATGGCAAGAGGACAGGATGGGAAGCTTTGCTTTCAGCCTCTTGATCCCTGGGACAGTAATTACCTTTAAGGAATGAAAAATAGCCATTTATTCCCCAACACATGAGGCCAACGGGTAGGGCTCAGAGGGAGGAGCAGCATGCCTGGAGGGCAGGTCAGCTCTCCCCTTTAGGGAGCTGTGTGCAGGGATGTTCCCCACAGATCCGGGTCAGCAGTGGGTTGCTGCTCTGCCAGATCAGCAGCCAGATCCAGGCAGGATTTGTCCAGCAGCTGCTGATCCACAAGGCTGCACATACTAAGAACACAGCGGGGATGGGGCTACCCTCGGCACCCACCGGCCTTGGCTGCCCAGAGAAGGAGTTTAGAAAAGCAGTGCAGGTAGATCCAGGAAATATCAAATCTGGCAGGAATTTTGGATTTCCACACTTCTGGAAATGCCAGAATCAGGCTGGAAAACAAAACAAAACAAAATAAAACCAAAAA